>JAJOOR010016446.1:0-23995 GCA_036250505.1 Solanum acaule | reverse complement strand
GCCTGTTTATATTGTTATTTACCTACTCTTGTTTAGTTTCTACCCTCAGACCCATTACTTGTTGTTCCGGGTTACGGGTTGGCTTACCTACTGGTGGGTTATAGTAGGTGCCATCATGACTTGAGAAATCGGGTCGTGACAACTTTACTACCGTTGAGTGGTTCGCTGACACCATGGTTTTAGGTACCGATACACCGGTGAGTAAGAACGTTCTATCCTGGGAGGATATATTTCATTAACCTCGGGTACTTGAGGGGAATAATTCCTTAATGGAACACTGTGCATTCAGTGGGCTCGATTTTCTTTCTTTGAGAAAATATTTTTATATTGTTTTTAATCTGTTTCTGATTATATTTTCTCTACTAGTTTTAATTTTCTAATTTGAAAATACTCTTTAAACTTTGTTGTTTCTTACCAAGTTCTTCAAAGTTTTGTTCTAAGTATCTTAGGAATACAAGATGAACAACAATCCAACAAAAATAAAGTAAATGTGAACTCACATGAAAAAACTACACAACACATCCATTTTTTTTCAAATCCTATTAACACACAACACATCCATTATGAACATGAAAAAATGAACTCATGTGAAAAGGTAAATAAATGTCTTGGATATGGGAGAAAATATGTAGACATTTATATATATATACACTTTAAGTTGAAAATCATGAATCTAAATATTAAGTTGTCAAAGGATTTTATTCAATTTAGATTAAATCATTACTTTCAATTACGTATGCATGTTAACATGATATCCGGGCTAATAAATTTAAAGAAACGACATCGTTCTCTTAAATGAGGGGTCTGCTATATGATGTGGGGGTAGTAAATCGTTACTTCGAATAACGTATTTATACTCCATACAATTAACCGTTAATCTTTTTGTCCGTTGAATTTTTTTTTAATTAAATAATAATTAATATGTTACTGTCAAATACATTTATTCTAAATTCATAAATTTTCAATAAAAACATAATATTTGTTGAAATAATTACTTACTTACTTGAACTTAGGCATAAAATGTTACTCCCAATAACGTATTTATATTCAACGCTCGTTAACCTTAAGCCTTTTTGTTCATTGTATCTTTTTCAATAAAATAATGACTAATAAGTTACTGTCAATTATGGTAATACTAATTTTGTAAATTTTCAATAAAAAAACATAGTATTTTGTTGAAATAATGACTTAATCAAGATCCTCCTCCAAATATTCCCATGCATATTTGGTATGCTTCTATGCGAACACGTGAACCCATTGCTTCTTTCCTTCGAGATATCTCCTCTAAGGCAAGACGAGTTGTTGTTATTCATGATCTTTTAATGTCCTATAATGTTCAGGATATTTGTTCATATCCCAATGGAGAATCCTATGTATTTCATTGCCTACCTATTTTCGATATGTATTGTAGTCACTATGCCCCAGCAGCAGGGTTGCCTATTCCACTTGAAGAAGAACTTCTTAAAAAGTTACCCTCTAATGATGGATGTTACAACCCTGAGGATGTCGAGCACCATGCAAAGTATCTAAATCATTGCATGGGCAAGAATGCTGGTGATATCTTTAATACAAGTCAAGTAATTGATGGTACTACTTTTGTTGATTCCATGGCACATCTTGCAACCACACAAAACAAAAAGTTATGGGTACTAGGACCAATTCTCCTTACACAAGATCATGATAAGATCCAAATCAAACACCTATGTTTGGATTGGCTTAACAAACAACCTCCGAAATCAGTTCTTTATGTATCTTTTGGAACATCCACTTCATTTTCAGCTGAACAAATCAAGGAGCTTGCAATTGGTTTAGAGCTAAGCAAACAAAAGTTCATATGGGTATTTAGAAATGCTGATGAAGGAGATCCCGTTACCAATAAATGCGAAAATAATAGATCAGGACCACTTGAGTTGCCTGAAGGATTTGAAGAAAGGGTAAAAGGTGTTGGTTTAGTGGTGAGAGAATGGGCACCCCAACAAGAAATTTTGGCTCATCTGTCTACTGGTGGGTTCATGAGTCATTGTGGATGGACTTCATGCTTAGAAAGCATTATTGAAGGTGTGCCAATAGCAGCTTGGCCTATCCAATTTGACCAACCAAAAAATGGTTTTTTAGTGGTAGAAGTATTAAAAATAGGGCTCCATGTTAGGGAGTGGGAGCAACGGAATGAGTTAGTGACTGCTTCCACCATTCAGAATATAGTTAGCAAATTAATGGCATCGGAAGAAGGTGATATGATTAGGAACAGATCGCAAGAACTAAGCAAGGCTGTAAGGTGGTCCACGGAGGAAGGTGGTGTTTCTCGAATGGAGTTGGAGTCTTTCGTGGCGCATATCACAAGATAGAATGTTACTTGTTATTAAGTATTTTGGTAGTATTGTTGGTAATTTCCGGTTGCTTGTCTTTTTTTAATACTACTTTGTAGAGTCTCTTTACCTTTTCTTTGTAGTGTCGAATGGAGTTAAATGACATTTTATTACATTCCAGGTATATTTAGTTTTAAATTATTTTCAAATACTTACTTAGCATATAAAGTATACTAAGTTCTAATGGAAGGAACATATAACTAAAGCAAACTTTAATAAAATCATAGCAGCCTTTATTTAAAAGATAATATGACCATGGGTCAGTTTTTTATTTATAAAAGTGAAAAGACATAAAGTCATCATTTAAGTTGTCCCGGATTTTCTAAAAGACATTAATTTTGTGGGTGTTTTATTACCTCACAAAAAGTATTGAATATCTTTGTAAATGGACCATTTTGACTCATTTTCTCACCTGGTTTGTGAACACTCACAACACGCGAGTAAAGGTCTATTTTTTATGCTAAAAACCAATTAAAAGGTGCCACATTTTAGTTCTTTTCTTTATTAATTATTTACTTTATTTAAATTCAACATCTTCCCCAAAACAAGCTCTAAAGAGCAATTGGACCTCTCCCTAATGAATTCATCATCTTCCCCAAAAACTATTTGCATTTAATTTTCAGTCGAAAAACTTAATTTGAAATTGTTCAAGGTTTAATTTCTTCTCAATTTCATTTAGTTTTGAGAAATCAAGATATTTTTGTGATAAGGTTTAATTTCTTCTTAAAGATATGATCTTTTTCAAATAATGTAAGAAAACCCTAACTTGTTAACCTTCAAGTCCTTGTTTACTCAACTATTCCTCCAAGAATTTTGACCAAGAATCGTAAAAAATGAAGCAGATGATCTCCACTCCACTATCACTTGACTAAGAAATCGAAGAGATATGAAAAGCTGAGAAATGAAAAGGAAAAGAAAGATATTCAATACCAGGTGATACTCACGCGTCACAAACCAAGTGAGAAAATGGGTCAAATGGATCATTTTACAAAGATATTCAATACTTTTGTGGGGTAATGGAACTCCCGCAAAGTTAAGGTGTCTTTTTGAAAATTCGGGACAACTTCAGTGATGACTTTTTGTCATTAGAGAAGTTCACTTACAAAGGCAATCTTAGTAGGCTCAACATCTTTTCTTTGAACAAATCTAAAGCAACAGAGTAAAAAAATCATTAATTTTCTAAATAAATAAAAACAAACCAAGATCATGCTCTTACTTGAATGAGCTCTTAGCCATTTTCCTAAACTAAATAGTCAAAAAATAAGAATTATTGTCTTCATTAACATATTATCCACAACCCAAATATATATCCAATTATTTTATAAACAATCAGCTATTTCTTCCAACATAACAATTCAACTATGTTATAATGTAACAATCCTTCCTGTCATTATGGGGAGCTAATTGTAAAAGATTTCGGGCGAGAAACTTCCGGAGTAGTGAGTTGAAAATTTCAGGCTAGGCTAGGCTTGGATGAAATCTGAGTAAGATGGGGTCTAGGGCAATCCGGGAAAAGGATTGGGTGAAACCTCTAAGTAGAGTTTGTTTTTCCTTTTAATAAGACGCTAAGGAGTCCATAAGAGTTTTTGGAATTAAAATCAGATGAATAAAACTCCCGATATCAAACTTGGTGTGAAGGGGTTGGTCTGGAATGGCAAGGCTTGAAGGTGCATTGTGAAGTGGATAATTTTTTGAGGATTTCAGAGGTTCTGTCCCATGCTAGCCGCTATAGTGGGTGATACACCGCTACAACGGTTGAATTAATTCCTGCTATAGAGGGCACTTCCTCTACGCTGGTGCCGCTATAGCGGGGTAAGTCTCTACTAATGCTAAAAATTCCTCAAAAGCACTCATTCTAACTTAAGAATGTTCTGGGAAAGTGCAGAGGCAACCTAGGACAATTTTCATCAATTTTACGTCAGAATCCTTCATAAATTTAAGTAAATTGCTCCCCCTAACTTGGTATTTCAATTCTTAGGCCTAAGAATCGGTAGTGCTGAATCGAGGGAGTGTTTGACTAGATTTACAGTGGAAAAACTGATATATTAAAGATGGTGGAATGTAGAAACCCTTAAACTTGGTTATAAAATGTTTTCATGATTATATAACTATGATTCGCTAATGTAAACATAGATTGGTAGTTGCAGTTGAATCAATGGTGGAAAATCCGTTGGTTGGATGGAATGACCATAAGACTGGCCTAGGGTTTGGGATTAGGGTATAATCTAGAAATATTTAGGCTATTTGGGTTGATTTTGTGTTGCATTATTATTTTTAGACCAAGAACAAACTAAGCTCCATAACAAGGGGAAGACTCAGGTTCAGTAGAGCATTCAGGCTTGATTCTAGGTAGGTGATGGTTGAATTTTTTTGTTTTTGTTTTATGTTATGTGTGCATGTTAACTATTTCATTAGTATTACTTGTACAATACGTGGTTAGGGAGTTAAAAAGGTATGAAAGTGAAGTGATATCTTGTTGTCAATCTCATACAATGAACTTGTCATATTTGCTTGTGGTTTTAATAGTGTGATTGTGATTGTGTGATGTTGTGATTCTTAGTAGGCTCAAGTACCACATCTGGAACATATTCTCAGTTGGCTCGGATACCACGCCGGATACATATTAACAGTTGGCTCGATACCATGCCTAGTACATATCTGTCACGATCCATGCCGTCGTGAATGACACTCACACTAACCCTTCGGTGGGAGAACCTACTACTAACTCATCAACCATTTATAAAGGACAAGTCATAAAATTTATTACTAAGGAAATAGATCAAAACAACTAAAGAATTGATTTCTCATAACTCAAATATAGTCTCAATACTTGCAAAAATAAAACCCCTAGAAATTGAAAGTCATCATACCAAAACTCTAAATAGTAAAGATTGGGTATGCAACCCCGAAACTAAGACATAACCTAATAGCCTAGAGGGCTTGTGTCTGAAAGATGGACAAGAAAGGATAGATGAATCCACGACAGATTAAGAGCATAGCTCACCCTTGGATTCAAAGTCTACGTCCCTTAACTGAGGTCATGAATCAGCCACTGGAAGATACCCTGTACTCTATAAGAAAACAACATCTGCAATATCGGACACAACCATAGTGTATTGGTAGGATCACGCGGTCAGTCCAAAACATGAATGTAAACACAATAAACACATATAATCAACAATTATGCAATAACCCGGACTGCAGACCTCATCTCAAATAAGCATACACAGGAAACATAACCTACATAATCACATATAAGTTATACTTGAGTCCAACTCACCTTTTATGTAACTCGGACCACTCAAGGATCCAACATACTACATCACATTGTAAAAGGGTAAACCTGATTAACTCATAGAACCATAGTTACACATACCCAGTTCTCTCAAGGAACCCACACATAAATTGTTAGTGTATCGACACGGTACCCGGGTCAATCAGTGTTAGTATTTATATCAAGCATGGTATCCGAGTCAACTATTAGTATTCTTGTACAAGTGTGGTATCCAAGTCAACCAATAGTCACAAACAATCATGCACAATCACAATGAGCAATAACACTTGATCCACAAGTAAAACAAACAGGTTCATTACATTAGATTACCAATATGATGTTATTTCATATGTTTTCCCTAACATGCATTGCACAAGTGATACTATAAAACAGTAAATATGCATACAACATAAATTAAAAAACATACAAATGTCACCTACCACGAATAAAGCCTCTTGGAAACTCTATATAATCCGAGCTTTCCCTTTTTTCCGTGTCTTGCCTTTTTCATGGTCTAAAAAAATAATAAAATACAACAATCAATTAAAATTGACCTAATTATATCCGGATTATACTCAAATCCTTACCTCATGTCAATTCATGTTCAATCTACCCAAATCGGGGCTTTTCACATCATCAAATCAAGTCAAAACCCTCCCCCAAGAGTAATATCCTAAATTCTAAGGCTGAAAAATCAAATTACAAGATAGGGGAGTACTGAACTTACCTTTACCGATGATAGTGAAGGAGAATTACGTAGGAACTGCTTTAGTCACCCCTCCCAAACTCAATAAGAACTATGCAACAATAGGACGTTTTAGGACTTTTTATGCATAAAATCCTGACTTACCCCGCTATAGCGATCTGACCTGCTATGCCAGCCCCGTCATTATGGCATTAACTCTGTTATCGCACATGCCTGCTATAGCAGACACTTCTTGATGTAGTAGATTTCACAAACTTCAGAGATGAAAAATCTTTTTTTTCTCACAATATACCGTCTTCCTTCGATGCCATGAACTATCATTTTACGTCTAGATCGATTTTGAGAGTTTTACTGACCCGAATTTAATTTTGTAAGGCCTTACGGTTCCCTTAATTTCATGGCTACTAGAAAATATAAATCAAGCCTAGTCATTTCACCTCACTCATTCATGGATGGCCCTAGACCTCACCTTGCTCAGATTCCATCGGAGACTAGCCTAGCCTAGAATTTTTAAGTCTCTACCCGTAGAATTTTCTGACCTGGTTTCTTTCATCATTGGCCTAGTCATAACATAGAGACATATCACAGAACATTGTATGGATTATGAGAACGTACACTAGAGGAAATTCATGAAGAAAGTTATAACAACTCTGTATGGGGCATATATTTACCACGTGTGGATAGTAAGAAATTGAAAGATATTTCGACAAATCAATATACAAAAATAAAGCATAGTAACATAGATCAAAATGGAGATAAGACGAGAGTGGAGTTTCTTAAACAATCCAAGAAAGCAAGGAAATGCACTAGATTAGTAGATGGTATTTGTAAGTAGATTAGAATGGATATAGAAGATTATATGTTGTTTGTTTAGTGAGGCAAATTCCTGCTAACCTAGTGGGTTGGCTGGGATGTCATGCTCTTTATTTGTACAAAATTGTTTTGATGTTGGTATGGAAATATTCACATGAGTATACTTTTTAAAAAAAAGTAGAAGCATACAAGTATTTTTTCAAGACTAAAATATTCTTGCCATATATATACATATTTATCAATATATCTCTTTTATTTGTTAATTTTTAATTTTTATGGTGAATTTTAGTATGTAGAGATTTAATTTATGAAATAAATTTTAAATTTATATTTCTTGATATTTTAATTATATTTAATGATGTTAATATTATATCAATATTTAATTTATGTTTTATTTATCTATGTATAATATTGATTGAAAATTTAAATATGTACATATTAATTTAATAAAATAAAAATTAATTAAAAATTTATAATAGATGCTTAAAATAATTTCTCTCTATAAAATAATTTTAATATTAAAAGTACATTGATACTTGTCTTTTTTTCTAATTTGATGTCACGACCCAAAAGCTGAAGTCATGATGGCACTGTAACACCCCAAAAATTTTTAAGCTAAGACCTGAATCATTCTATAACACCTCACAACTCTACTGTTAAAATTTGAATTGTTCGTGTAACACCTCGAATATTGAGAATGGCTAAAAAGGTCTAACGGACAAGTCCACGAACCCAAAATAGACCATGAACCCTTCATAGAATCCTAAACGGTCCGTTTAGGGGTCCACGACCCATTTAGGGCAAGGTGCCCAACCGTCCAGGGCTTCCAAGTGGTGAGTCACCTCGACGGGACCCTGGACGGTCTGTGACGGCTTGTACGGTCCGTTTAGGGGTCTGTATAGGTCACCCATCAACTTTTAAGTTTAAGGTCAAGTTAAAATGATCATATCTTTCAAAACATAATGGATTAGGTGGCCATAACCTATCAAATTAAAGGTCTTTGAGTCCTTTTTCCAACTCCACCAAGTTTGCATCATTCCAAGTTTGGAGTAAAAAGTTAGGCCTGTTGTAGTAAGGCCAGACAGTCGAAGTTTCACGGATGGCTATATGGCCAGTGAATTTTTCACGGACCGTGGAGCCCTAAATGGTCTGTGAAGCCTCCATTTTAAGGCATCTTGTCAGTTTTTAAGTTGGGTTCGTTTTGATCTTTTTCCTATGCGTTTGGTACTTAAATTACATCGCTTTAATATTTATTCTAAGTCTAAACCAAGACGTGGTATACCTAGTTAAGGGCTTAGAAAGTGTTAATCAGTTCTTTTACGTTTATTAACACTTAAAGTTATTAGAACAAGGTTCCAAGAAGAGAAAAGTTAGGGCTTAGAGCGTTCTTCGAGTTTCGTCGATTTCGATAAGAACTTTGTTCTTCCAGGTATGTAAGGTTATCATAGTGTTGGACTAGTTCATCCTCACACCCTACATGTACTTTCAAATTAGTTAAAGAGTAATCTAGGGTTCTATCCTTAGATATGAGTTATGTTATTGATTATGAGTTCCAAATCTTTGATCATAAGTTGTTATATATATATTATTATACATTGAGATTCTTGAGTTGATTCACTCATGTCTATATTTCAGCATGAACCCAAATTTTAAGTCATACTTTTTTAGAATCATTTAAAGCAAGTATTTTTTTTTGTCGTAAACTGATTTCCAAAGAAAAGAAAGATGAGTTTTGAGAAAGAGATTTAACCAAGATTTGAGCAAGAGTATCTAAAGTATCTTTTGAGAAGAATTTAAGGGAACATAAATGGTTAAAAAAGCAATATTTTTATATTGAGAAGAGAACTATGATTCATGATTAGTATGACAGCCGAGTATACCATCAATGTGACCATCTCCAACCCCACTCTATTTTACTCTTCATTCTCTATATTTGGAGAGTAAAATAGAGAATTGGGTCTCCAACCACTCTCTAAAAAGCTCTCTATTCTCTATTTCACTTTTTCATTATTATAATATTATTTTTATTATTTGTAACTAACATATTATTTTTCATATAAGGCCTATTAAATAAATTTCTAATATTCGTAATTCTTTTTAAAAATAGTACAATATTTTAAAAAATATGTTCTTTAATATATACTACTTTCATCCCAAATTAACAATAGTTTAAATATATTTTTTTCAATTTTCATCACTTTAAGAGATAATTTGATATTATTATTGATTTTCACTACGAAGAATGCACAAAATTTAAATGATAAAATGAAAAATTTAATTTAAAAATACAATACATGACATAATAATTTAAATACAAGATAACAATACAATACATAACATAATGTTTTTTAAAATCACAACAATAGTTTAGTAATCCGGTAGGTCGTTTTTAGATTTAACAATATTCAGAAAAAAGATAGTGTATGATCTAGAAAATTGGTGTGTTTGTGATTGCGGTTGTGCTTGTTGATTTCTTTTATCAATTTTTCGTTGTTGTTCTTTAAAATTTACAATAAAATATAATTTTATATTAAATAAAGAATTTTAAAAAATAATAATTTTATATTACATGAAAATTTTATAGGGTGATTAGTTTGAAAATAAGAAAGAACGGATTTATATTATAAAATAAGAAAATGAAATAGAAATAGAAATAATAATATAATATTGAGGAGAGAGAAGAAGATTCTTTTTTAGAGAGTAAAATAGAGAATTGGGTTGGAGTTGGTTGTCTGAAAAAAATAGAGAACTCTATAATTGAAGAGTAAAATAGAGTGTAGGGTTGGAGATGCCCTAAGCAGTATGACATCTAGATATGCCATCAATGATTATGCAGTATGACCTCTCGAGTCATCAATGATCAGATCACAATAAACATTTGTTTTAAACTATTTTTTCTAAAAAAAGTAAAGCAGAGTTTGAGTAAAGTTTAAAGAGAATTCTTTAGTAAAGTTTAAGGGAACTGAGTAGTCCCAAATGTATCATTTTATTACATTGAGAAAAAGAGAAACTTTGATTTCTAAATATATTTCAAAGCAGTTACCTCTTTTAAGAGAATAGTTTGAGCAATTATCTCAAACCAAAGAAAGAGTATGTTTCATACATTTGAGCATGAGTATATATTTTATTAGGAGTAGTATTGAGCACCGATATCGGAATGAGTTCATAAAATTCAAAATCCTCACAAACCATGTCTTGCCAACATGGGTACATGATCATACTTTTTAGATGAATCCCTATTGCTTAGTGGATCCACTTAGTTGAGAAGTTCTATATCTTGGAATGATATAGGACAGTTCTAGCAGTGTTGACAAGACGCTATATCATCATGTAGCTCATAGTGATGGTTGTTGGTTAGAGAATCTCCTAATAAAGTTAAAGTGTATTTTAATATATCACTTATTATGTTGAATTTAGAGATGAGTAAGTATTTTGTAAAGTTTTAAATGATTTAACTCCTTTATTTCTTTAAATTCATCTTGAGTATAGTTTTTATGTATTGCAGTCCTTTCATTCAGTTATTTCGCTTTGGCTATATTACATATTCGTACATTCAAATATACTGATGTCATTTATCCTGCATCTATTTATGATGTAGATACATGTGTTCAGGATCATCAAAAGACGCTTCGTTGAGATCACTCTACACTCCAGCTAGCTTTTGGTGCGCCTCATTGTATTTTGGAGGACTTCACATTTACTTTCTAGTTAGTAGTTTTGAGATATCGTGGGTCTTGTCCTGACATCCTTCGTTAATAGTAAAAACTTTATAGATAGAAAGAGTTGAGGAGTCTCTCAATTTATTTTTTTCCTTTAAAGGTGTTTTGCAAACTATTATAATAATTGCAATGAGTACTTTCAGACATTCGAGCTGATTTTTATTTTGAGATCAAATTTATGTTTAAAGCCTATTATTGTTTGACTGAATCATCCGCTAAGTAGTTAGCCAGGCCAAGTATTCACTTGGAGATCAGAAATTGCTCTCAAGTGCCGGTCACGTCTAGGGTGTAAGCTCGGGACGTGACATGCACACACTCGAGAACCCCAAGAATGGTGTGCAAGTAAAAAAAATACACATACGAGACTCCTGAAGGGGATTCAGGCCACAAACAATAGAAGTAACAAAGAATATCCCCAAAGTCTGGTAGCATAAGCATAAAGAACATCTAATATTATCTCGAATTTGAAATATATCTCTAGTTTTTGAAAAGTAAGTTAAAGACTTCGAACAAAGAGGGAGATTGGTGATTCGAATAGTAGGGCCTCACCACAACTCCAAAAGAAGGAACTCCGCTAGAATCCAATCAACCAGTACGAGGCTTACCCTGACTAGGATTTGCATTAAAGGGATAACAGAAGTAGTGGTAAGTATAAACTAAAGTACTCAGGAGGTTAGAATCGAGTATAAGAAATTAAATAGACTTAAGAAATAAATAAGTAAGCTTCCACATGCATGCAGAAAAGTCCCATTCCGATATCAGTGCCACTAACTTATATAAAACAGTGCGAGTAAAGTAAACACATAAGAAGGTAGGTAACAATAAATCGGTACACAAACAAGTCACGTAACACAACAAAACTAACCAATGATGATGGAATGATGTGGAAGTACCAAGGTTGCCGCACAACCTGTCATATACACCTTGTCGAACCTCTAGCTTCCAGAAAAGGACCCTTGAGGGACTCGCAATCCATATACCGATCTCAATATCTCAATAGCTCAACAACTTGTCACCTCAACATGATTAAGGATATAAGTAAGGTGTCACATTTTCTTTCTAAAAGAATAGTATTCCTCCACTTTCTCATATTTTCAGAAACCATGATATAATGCATGAGGATGAATACTTCACAATACATATAACACAAGATATAATTAGTTCAGTAAGAGTTGCAAATAGCATCAAGTTCCCAATTCAACAAGTCATGAAATGTACTCTCAATGATAGAAATAGTGGAGGAAATTCATTTGAAATCAATCTTCACCACTAGACAACATAGCTTTCATTTTAAGATGTTCATAAGTCAATTCACCCCCCTAACTCTGGCAATTTCTAAAGTATCACAGACTTCCCACAACAACAGGTAACAATATCACATAAGCCTCCACACAAGCTAAACAACATAGGAAGCATCAAACGAATTAGAACATGGACTTCATCATTTACCATCTTCTAAGGCATATACAACTACTTGTTTCATAGTTAACTCCCTAAGAACGAGTTAATTACTAATCTCAATCTAAAAGAGGAATAGCTAAACCTAGCTCAAGGCCGAAACTTCACTTGAACTACTCCACCAGAGCAAATCTCCAACCACGCACTACTTATAATGATCCTCCAACTGTCAAAATTGGAAAGAGTTCATCAAAAGCAGCCCAAAGATACCTATATTGATAGGTCCTGAAATTAGGGAAAAATAGTCCAAAAATTGGTTCGAAATTCGGAAGGCTGAAACCCAATTTTTAATTGAAATTCATGTTCTACAAGCCATGAGGAAATCAAGGCTGAAAAACCCAATAAAAACAAGCAAGAAACAATCCCCAAATCAAGGTTTTACTAAATTCTCAACCTTAAAAAGAAAATCCCCCAAAACCCATTGAAATCATGATTTAAATAGCTTTGGGAAGATAAAAACTTGGAGGGTTTGATAAAGGTTAAGTTAAAGAAGCTTACCCACGCTAGAATTTGCCAAGAGGAAATTAAAAATTGCTTCCCAAAGCTCCAAGGGTTTGGAAATGGTAATGAGATTTTTGAGAGGAATTCCGAATTTGAGTTCTGTCCAGGTGGATTTTATTCATCGCAATTTCGAGCCACTAACTCTCGCGATTGCAAAAGACACTAAAGGATTATCGCGATTGCGAGAGACCTTATTTGTTACCGTTAGGGCTTAGAAAAAGGGAATTCATTGCAAACGCGAGACAGAGAGTCACGATTGTGAATATAAAAAATGACCTGCACCAGAAACTGTAAACCAGCAACTCAAACTCAAATAAAAGCCTCCGGATAGACCTTCGAAAATCGTTCGGGGTCCGATAAAAATAAAGTGGATATGCTGCCCCATTAAAATTGATATTCTGGACTCAATGAAATAGTTGAATTTCCGAAAAGAAGTCAAATGACGAAATTACCCTACTGGACCGCTCTTAAGGCTAAAACTCAGCTTTTCACGCAAACGCCTCAAAATTCAACCCAAGGCCTCGAAAACTTTGCCAGCCTTTAACTAGCTCAAATTCAACATTCCGGACGCAGTGGAATTGACAAAAATCCCATCCGACGCTCGAAACTTCAAATATTGACCGAAGTCAACTCTATCTAGAGTTCACTACACAAGAGGGGTCAAATCACCAAAAACACACTCGATCGCATCGGGGACCACATCAACCATCCCCGAAACACAAACTAAGCATGAAAGCGCTAAGGAGAAGGGTAATATATATGGTCAATTCACATCTAAATCAATTTCACAAGAAATAGGACATTCCATTTGACTCTCAAAAGTACTTTTTAAAACTGATTAGTCCAACACAATCTACTTATCAAAAACACTTTTATAATGAATTTGTCTAACATAACTTTTTCTTAAAAAACACTTTTCTAAAAAACTATTTTTTTAAATAAATATTTTTTATAATAAATTCTTTTTAACCATAATATCAAACAGGTTCTATATCTATAATTTATTTATTGTAATTTTTCTGATACACTATGTTTCCAAAATTCCTATTCATATGACAATAAATATTACAATTACCTTATCACCAATTATGGTTTTTACTAGAGGGTCACATCATTCAGCCGGGAGCATTGCTTGCAAATTGTGACCACACTTTCAATAATGTGCATCAACTGTGGCGACACTTAACCAAAGTTACAATTATATTGTTATAGTTTTTCAAATTCGAAGTTAACAATTTACTTTGTAAATATTTTGTTTTGTATTCAGTTTGACTGTATCCTTTAATCTTATTAATTTAACATAATGAACGTTGATATTTCAAAAAAATATATTTTGTACTCATGTGAATTTTACCATTTTTACGAAATTTTTTATTCATTTAACATTTCTTAAGTTTAGCTTATCACACAGGTAAGTGAAAATATATTTGATCACATTTTCAAACACCGTATAGTTGTAAAAAAGCGAAAAAAAACCGAAAGAACCGACTAAAATCGAAACCGAAAAAACCAACTTTGCTTGGCTTGATTTGGTTTTTAGATTTAATGAACCGACATAATTGGTTTGGGTTTTTTAATGAAAAATCAAACCAAACCGACCTATGTACACCCCTAATCAAAATCATGATATCTTACTAATTTATGTATCATATTTATTGAATTCACATAAAAAATAAATATACATAAAGTACAATGAATACATCAAAATTTGTATCTTACTAAATTATGTATCATATTTAATGAATTCATATAAATTTTTTTACATAAAGTACAATGCATGTGTATGATTCATTGTAATATATTTTTTTACCTTTGCAATCAATTACGTGTAATCACTTATCGCATCTAGAACTTAGAATTCTGGTGCAGTTCAAAAAGATTACACCGGGACTTTTGGAGGCAATAAGAAAGTTAGAGATCAGTTTCAACTAGATTTAAATTTTAACAAAAAAACAAAACACAATAGAAATCATATTTCACTAAATTTTCTTAGATATATTTGTATCTTTAAAAAAAATATTAATTTATAATACTAATGGGACCATATATTTATAAAGGGTCTTCTGAAAATATATTATCTTATCATCTTATAAAAATGAGTAATTTTTTCTATTGTCTCAAGTCGGGAGCGGATGAAAATATTATCTAACAGTATGCTTGCAATTACGTGTAATTGCATCATCATGATAAACAAACATATTATCATAATTACTACTAATAATTACAAAAAATTCAATCAACATATAACTTTCCAAATATACTGTTTCTTCAATTTACTCCCAATTGGTGAACTTATTTGAGCTTTACGTGATCGGGAAAAATAAAAAAAAGGGCTAACTCATCGGTGGCCTCCTAAACTTGGCACAATCTTTCACTTAGACACTTCAACTGAAGGATTTTCATTTTAAACACCTAATGTAGGGTTCCGGTGTGTCACTTTAACACTTTTTGCACAGCTGAAGTGTCGCGTGATTTTCATTGATTCAAGGCGCGTAAACATCAAAATTTCATCCAATGTGGCGTCCCCAACGGTAATATTACTCCACGTCATCTATTTATATTATTTTTCTCCAATTGTACCCTAATTAAGACCCCAATTTCTCTCTTTTTTTTTCCAATTTCTCCCTTCTTTTCCAATTTCTCTCTTCTTCAGCCTTTCTTTAATTCTTGGCCCTTAATACTTTCATGTCAAGCTTCTCCAATTCTTCCATGGCATCTGTGGATGAAGGTCGATATTTTAGGTGTGGTAATGAAGCACTATTAAAGACTTCATGGACCCAATTAAATCCAGGGCATAGATTTTTTACTTGTAGAATTTCAAAGGTAAAATTCTTTGTATCACTTATTTTTTTTAAGTCAATTAGATGATTAATTGTTGGCGTCTAATTCTTTTTGATTGGTTTTATAGAAAATGGGTGGTTGTGACTATTTTCTTTGGTATGAAGATCGACACCCTCCACAAGAAAACATGGTAATGTGGGGATTGTTGAAGAAACTCAATGCTTTTGATGAAAAATTAAAGTGAATAGGAAATATATTTATTGTTGGTGTCGTTGCTACTGGGTTGGTGATGTTTGGAATATGGAAATTGAAGCCTAATTGTTAGTGTTCTTGAGGTGTTCGGTCTAGTAGTATTTTGATGTTGTATTTGGTGTTCGGTCTAATAGTATTTGGTGTTCGGTCTAGTAGTATTTTCTGTTGTTGTTGCTATAAATTTTCGATGTAAATATGCATTTTGGATTCAATGAAATTCTATGTTGTTGTTGTAGTAAAATTGGTTTTTTGGCTGCATACAAATCTAAAATTCGTTCTCACAATGTAACACCAAAAGCAAATAGCCAAATTACACAATTGGTCATATTCGTCACAATGTAACACCCAAATTACACAAAACATAGACAGTTATATTGCATGCTCCATAATGAGCTCAAAGTTAGCATTATGCTACATACCATTCAAGGCTACAACCTTAAAAAAAAAAAAAGTATACCAAAATAAAGCTAGCATAATCAAAAGCTACATACAATCTTCACAAAAGTGTTTACTAATACCAAAATAAAGCTAGCATACTCCAAAAATATTAGACAGCAAAACAAGGGCCCAAAATCAACCTATTCTAAGTTAGTGTTACTTCTTCTTTTTGTTTGCCATTTGCTGCAATTGGGAAGTGGTGACAACATCCTTGTTTTTCCATCTCAAGCCTCTAGGCTTAAAGCCAAGGTCTATACCCGTTAAACTTGCATCCTTATAACTTGAACTTGTTGGTAGAATCCTTTGACTTGAAGTCCCAGGCTATTTTTTTCAAAATTAATATATAAACTTGCATTCATTTAAGAGATAGTTTGTGAAAAACTAACGTTTAGTATTTGGGTTCCACTTGCACTTGTGTAGATGCCAAATCCAACATTACTTGATCCACCATTAGTTGGCCTCTTTGGTCCCCCTTTTGCATAATCTTCTCCAGTTGCAACTCTTTCTCTTTTTTGTCCAGCAGTTTGTCTTGTCCTTGGAGGTAGTTGGTTTGTTATTCCTCTTGTAACAGGAATACTTGTATCTACAAATGGTGGTGGTTGGCTTGTTTTTGCAGTTTCCCTTGCCCTCTTAACCCTACTAGTATCACCACAAACTGTTGTTGAAGAAACATGATTGCTTGATGTTGTTGATGCAGGTTGGTTGAATCTTGTTGGTCCAGATTGGTAGGAGCTTGTTGGTTCAGGATGGCTACTTCCTTGTGAACTTTGACCAGTAGTAAATTGTGAACTGTGGCTAGCTGGTTGTGAAGTATGGACACCACCTAAATATCAAGCATAAAGTTTGTTCATTACATTCAACAAGAATTTAAAAAAGGCACAAACAAATGATAAATTATTTTACCTTGCAATATTTCTTGTTATGGCCTTGTTGTTTACACTTGGAACAAGTAATTTTCACCCATTGTTCGGACATCTTTCCATACTTCTTTCTTGGTTCATCTTTACTCTTTCTTCTATTTCTTGGAGGTCTACCAGGCATTTGTTTAGGTTCAGGAGGCTCAATCCTCGGATTGTTAGTTTCAGGCCACATCTTCATATTTGGAATTGGTTGAATGAAATGAATATAAGCCTTTAAGAAGGTATCCTTCCTATACCAATGCTCCACAAGTGGTTCAGGTTCCTATTCTATGTGGTACAAAGCAGAAATAGCATGTTGGCATGGAATGCCTCTCAATTGCCAAGTTCTACAGGTACAAACTTTATTAGTCAAGTTGACTGTATGCCTATACTGCCCTTCTCCAATCTCAAACTCAACATCAGCATTCCAAAGCACCTTGCATGCCCTATACTTTTCCTTATTCTCCTCCAACATAAGTCTAGCCGTAGGTACAATATCACATATCCAGGTGTCAGCAAACTTAACCATATCCACAGTTCTAGTCATTAATTTTCTTCTAATTTCCTCCAATATGGTTATTATAGATTTGTGTCTATATGATAAGATCCATGAGTTAAAGGTTTCACACATGTTATTTTCAATTGAATCACATTTGGAATGCTCTAACCCATGACACTTGTGGATAATGCAATAAATCATCATTAATTTCATTACCAAGTCTGCTCATTTTGTAAAGCTCCTCATTGTACTTCACTTCAAAAGTTGTCTAGGAACATCTCCAGAATTTTTTTCTCCTTTCCTCTCCCTTAAATCTTTTACTCCAATTAGATCAGATGTGTCTAGCACACATTCTAACTTCAGCATTTGGCAACAATTCACCAACAACTGCTTGAAGACCCTACAATAAAATACAATTGAATACAATTCAAAAAAGAAAATACATTTCTACATATCTATAATTATCAAAGTAGTTGATAAAGAAACTCTAGCTATTTCTAGTCTCCTTGTCCACAACTGCCCAGGCTATAGGAAACATCTGATTGTTTCCATTCCTTCCAACTGCTACAAGAAGTTCACCCTTACAAGCACCCTTTTAAGAAACATCCATCAAATTCTATTATTCTTCTACATCCTTCCTTCCACCCCTTCTTCAATGCATCCAAGCATACATAGAAGTACACAAACAAATTCTTTCCTGGTACAGTTTCTCTATCCATCCTTACCCAAACAGAACTATCAGGATTGGTTTGTTTTATAACTTCAGCATAATCACATAACCTTGCAAATTCCATATTCCAGTCACCCATGTTTTCTCTAAGAATCATCATATTTGCCTTGTAACAAATTGTTCTACCCACATGCAGTCCTAACTCCTCCCTGCACAATTCTTGTATTTCCCAAATCCTCAAATATGGTTGTTTAGTTATTTCATTCTTAAATCTACTTGGTAGGAACTTAGTTATACACATTTTGTTCTTATTTGATGGTAAACACTTGTGTATAGGATGGTAATTCTTAGTCATAAAGTAACCAGGATCCCTATCAATAGCACCATAGCACAACCATTTGCATTTTTCTTTGAATTTACATTTAGCTCTCACTCTGTGAGCTTCATTAGGCCTTAACTTAATATGATAATTTTTTCAACAACATATTTTGCCAAAGCCTTTCTAAATTTCTTAGCATTCTCAAAAATCATTCCAAGTTCAAAAATAGCAACAATACATTCATCATCATACCTGACCTTTTTGCACTTTCTTTGGCCTGGTAGATCAACACCTCTAACAGCTTCTGCATCTAGCATATCAGTGCTATCATCACTATCACATTCTGAGCTATCAATATACTTCTCATCTCCTCCCAATCTGCCAACATATCTATCCTTCTTATTTATTCCAATATCTTCAAAGCCTCTATCCACACCAGCCTCACCTATTGGTACTTCTTCAGTTATTTTTTTCTTCTTCCTATCTCTTTTCTTCCTAAGATTATGATTTCTTTTGTTTCTCCTTTTAGCCCTAAGGGATCTCAATTCTTCATCAACATCTGAATCTTCATCTGAAATAGCATCTACATATGTGTCACTACTAGGCATATCTGATTCAACTTCATTCTGATTTGTATTACCTCCGGGCAGTTTTGTATCAACTCCATTCAAATCTGAATCATTCTCCACAGTTTCCTCAGTATTTATACCCACAGATTCATCAACAGGATCAGACCATGGTAAAAGACCAGTTGGAGTAGGCAATTCTTCTAACTCATCAACTTCATGGACCACATACACATGAAACTCATCACCATCTACCAAGTCTTTCACAAATTCTAACAATTGAGTATCAGAAGTAACTTGAACAAATTCATTATTATCTTCACAATAAAATCCTTTCACATGTGTATACCCAAGGTCTTTAGTGTAGGAAACAAACTCGACAAGACTAAAATGATCTTTATCTATGCCGACACCAAATACATCTACTTCTCGTTGGTAAGTAGGGTTAGGGTTTCCAACAACACACCCCCCCCCCCATGATGAAAACAAGTTATAATATAATTGTCCATATCCCGACAAAAAGACCCCCAACAAAAGGAAATACCTAGAATGCCCCTTACTTTCAGCACTAGTTAGGCCAAAACCTAGATTAAAAAATAAAAATAAAGCGGAATCAACAACAAAATACATCTTCTTCAATTTCTCCAACGTCGCACAGCCCGATAACTCGTCAATACAACCTTAAACCTGAAAAATGACTACATAAAATACAACAATGGATATTACTAACAACGAATTGAAGGAAAAACAAAGCACTACATGTTAAGTGAAGAGACATTTACCTAGGGTTTTCATCGGAGAAGAGAGACAATCGTAAGGAAGTTGAAAGATCAACAAAATACAATTTTCCTTCTTCAATTTGTCTTTTAGTTTGAATAAAAATGACGTCTAAAGAGGTTTTAAGAGTTGACATCATATAATTGGTCAGTTAATCCACATAGAACGGGTTGTGTTGCACGCGCCTATGGTCTATAGAAGTCTGTGCAAAAAGTATTAAAGTGACACATCGGGACCCTACATTGGATGTTTAAAATGAAAATCCTTCAGTTGAGGTGTCTAAGTGAAAGATTGTGCCAAGTTTAGGGGGCCACCGATGACTTTGGCCTAAAAAAAAAATATTATTATTATTGTTTCATATCTATAACAATAAATTCAATCTTTACAATATTATAACAAAAAAAATAAAAATTTTAGGAATCTCATAGTGTAACGGGCAAATTACTTCTTATCCCTACTTTTTTTAATTCACAAAAATCCTCTAAAATTATTGTCATCCGAATACATCACATTTAATACATCATACAACTAGTTTGTTGAGATTAAAAAATAAATTAAATATAAAAGTAACTGTCAGTTTCCCAAATCATGCAAATCAATGATGTCAATCTCTCCCAAATAACAACTCCAAACATTTCAAAAATTTTTCTCTCAAATCTCTTCCAAATATTGTAAAATCTATGAAAACACTTCTGTTAAATGCTTAAGATCAAATAATACAAAAGCAAGGTTTTACATTCTTGACTTCTTGGTAAAGAATTGAAGTGTTTTTCCAAGAAAGTATTTGTGAAAGAAATATTTTAATAATAATATATTTTGAGGTGATATTTTAAAAGTAAAAAAAAAATAACTGAATCATATCAATACGGAAGAAAGACTGATATGATTAGGACGGTTTTAGAAAAAAACTTATTTTTGATTATACATTATAAAAGACCCAAAAAATTAGAATGGTATAATTTTTTAAATTTAACGGGCTGAACCGTCCATTGACACCCCTACCCTTGAGTAAGAGTGGATTTGGCAAAAATGAAAAGAAAAGAAAAGAAAAAAAGTCGAAAGAGGAGCTTGCAAGTAAACTGGGATCCGGCTCCCTTTGCGTAGATAATCCCTCCATTTAAATTGTTATACATAGAATCGTTTGTGATTGGGATAAAAATAATGAAAATTGATTTGGATAAAATTCGATTTGTCCTTTTAATAAACTAGTTTTTTGATACGTGCGTTGCACGTGATTATCAATTCCAAAAATATATGTTATAGTAAATAATAGTACTTATTTAAGCGAAGATTTGAATAATAAGCATAGCATAAAATAATATTGCAAATTCTTTTGTGAATATTCAATGTGGATCGTCATATATATCTCTTATTCATGCAAATCTATGAAGATGGTTAATGAAAAAATTTATTAGTTAAATGCAATAATGTATATATTTATTTCAATTTGATGAGGTTCAATCATGTAGTTAGTCTTATCTCACTAATATTACCTTATAGACATTATTTGTTTTGTATTTTTCTTGTCATCTAACCAGATGTGTTTTGCATGTGTATTCCACATTAAATTGTTTAGATGTCATATGAACATGTGAAGAGTGTACATTTTATATATTCACATATTTTTACATTTGTTATAAGATTTTTTTTTTTAAAAAGAACTCGGAACATTTTAAAATAATATATTTTGAAGTTAGAAGATCTTGTTAACTTGATAATACATTTGTGACATATATAATACTTTAATTTAAATACAAATACCTACCCAAATATAAATATATATTTGCATTAATGAAAATATTTATCTCATAAAATTAGCTATTAAATAAATAAATAAAATTAAACTAATACAGACATCAATTGGCATTAATACAAGTCATATGAACTTTTCTTCGTCCAATATACTGAAATATTAACAAACAGTAAATAAGTAAAACAAAAGGGAAATGTTTATATAGTAGTAACTATAATTTGAAGCAAATTTCTTGAGAGTCTAAATCACATAAGTAGCATTGATAAATAAAGTCATTCTTTTGTCTTGAGCATCAAAAACAAATCTTGACAATTCTCTAAATTCTAGAAAAAGATATTCAGAAGTATATATCTACGTCACAAGAGACTACATCATGTTAACTTTGTATATTGGAACATTACATACTAATGTATATATTAAACGAAAATATAATTATTATATCATCAAAATTATTTTTCTCAAGTACTCGAGGTTTGAAATATACCCTCTTAGGATAGAACGACTTACTTCATCAGAATAGTGGTACCTCATATTCCGTTAAACTCCGAACTTACTCAACGACAATAAATCATACAATAAAATTTTAAATGCAAGAAGAAGAAGAGTAGAAGATTAAAAAAATTGTGGTGGAAAATTGAGAGGAAGCCCCTCTATTTATAGTCAACAAAGGGTAGTATGAACAAATATTTTTTGTATCTTATCTTAAAAGTCATGACCTTTCCGAGAAGTCACAATCCTTTGAAAAAGTCACAACTTATTTGTGTCTTATATGAAAAGTCGTGACCTTTCCGAGAAGTCACAACCCTTTGGAAAAGTCACAACTCTTTGGAAAAATCACAACTTATTTGTGTCTTATCTGAAAAGTCATGACCTTTTCGAGAGTTACAACCCTTTGGAAAAGTCACAACTCTTTGGAAAAGTCCCAACTCATTGAAAAAATCACAACTCTTTGGGAAAGTCACAACTCATCGAAAAATCACAACCCTTTGAAAAAAGTCACAACTCATCGGAAAAGTCACAACCTAAGAAATATTATAGTAATTTAACATTCAAGTTAGGAGTTCATAGCTAATATAGATATAGATAAGTGGTGCAGATTTAACAAATCTTTCAAGAACTGCAACAAAAATGGTTAAGATGAAAATTTAAATTGATTGATAAGATTAATTAGTTGTTGAAGTTCCTTCCATGGAGGGCCTATCAGTTAGGTATCGAAGAATTTAAGTCGTCCTCGTCAATGGCAGCCTCAAAGAAACTCTTTACTAACAAAGCTAAAAAGAAAAAAAAAAACATTACTTCACTACAAATCGATTTAGTGACTTAAGGTTTTCTAATTCAAAACAAGTTATGAGTTTGAGATATAACATTTTGTCTCTTTTTCTTTTTTTTTCGTTTTTAAACTGCATAATTTCTGATTCACAATACAATGGAAATGTTTATGAGAAGAAATTAAAGATATTCATGTAGATCCAAACCAGAAGAGAATAGGAAAGAAAGATTCTTATTCATGAAATAGGTAACAAAGGTAGGATACAAACTAGAAAGACATTGTAAATTAAAGCTCTTATTTTAGTGGAAATTAAAAGTAGCAGCATAGACTTGATCCTTCTGGCACACAAATGCTTAAACATCGATTTTGAAGGGCTCCAATGATGCGTGGTAAACTGATTTCTTGCTGAGGTAATGTGGCATAAAATCAATGCCCCAATTAAAGGATTTGAACTGTGGAGGATTCTCCGGACCAACAAGTGCTTTTGCAGGTTCAACAATATCGTGTGGGCAAATAAAAGTACCAATGGAGGTTCGTGAATGAGTTGTGTTTGTCACCACACGATGTGCAACACTAGTTAACTTTCCATTGCTAACGACCTGTATTTATACAAAAACAGAGCAATAAGAGAATCGCACGGCGGCTTGTTGTAGACCATGAAAATTAAGAGAAAGTGTTACACCTACCGTAATTGGTAAACCAGAATTGACCACAAATGCATTGCGGATAGGCTGCACACCAATCCATTTGTCATCCTTCAATATTTGAAGACCATACACTTCTTGTTGGATAATGGTTATGAGATTAGGATCACAATGTCCACCAACTCCCAAGGTTAAACTTGGATCTGGGCATGCTGGATAGTGATTCACAAGCATTCTCTGCCCAAGTTCTTTGTCAAAGAACCCTGCCTCCAAACCTAGCCCTTCAGCTA
>JAJOOR010016445.1:0-26164 GCA_036250505.1 Solanum acaule | reverse complement strand
AAAAAACCCCCCCCCCCCCCCCCCCCCCCAAACTTTCAAAGGAAAATGGATAATATTTTCAGAGATTATAAAAACTTTATTCTTGTATACGTAGATGATATTTTAGTATTTAGTAACAATACTAAAGAACATCTAGGTCACTTACAAACAGTCTTTAAGCTATTTGTAGACAACGGTATCATAATTAGTAGAAAAAATGGATTTATGTAAAAACCTCATAAATTTTTTAGGAGTAGAAATTGGAGACGGAAAAATTAAATTACAACCTCACATAGCAAAGAAAGTCCTAGATATGCCAGACAAATTAGATAAGACTAAAGATTTACAAAAATTTCTAGGGATTTTAAATTATGCAAGGAATTTTATAAAAGACTTAGGAAAAATAGCAGGACCCCTATATTCAAAAACGGGAACTACAGGACAAAAGACATTCAACACGGAAGATATAAAGTTAGTACAAAAACTCAAACATAAGGTTAGAACCATACCAGACTTATCCCTCCCATTAGAAACTGACTATCCAATAGTCGAAACGGACTGAAGTCTAGAAGGGTGGATATCAGCACTCAAAACAAGAAAAAATAAGTACGGAGACAAAAAGGATGAAAGAATCTGTGCCTACCAAAGCGGAAAATATAAAGAAAAGGGAAACATGAGTAGTATAGACGCAGAAATATTAGCAGTAATCTATAGCCTAAATAGTTTTAAACTATATATTATCAACAAAAAGGAAATTTTAGTAAGAACTGATTGCGAAGCTATTGTAAAATTTCATCAAAAGATAGATGGAAAAAGCAGTAGTAAAAGAAGATGGTTAATTTTTTTAGATGTCACGTCAATATATAATATATCCCTGGAACACATCAAAGGGAAAGATAATTCGTTAGCAGATCAACTTAGCAGACTCATGAAGACTAATTATTTATTTTCAGCATGAGTACAGGAAAAGACAAAGCCAAGGCCTCCAGCTCAAGCAGCACTACACTCCAAACTTTACTAAATAATACTTTGTTCAAACCCCATACTAAATTAAATGAAGCAAGATTGAACACCCCGAGCATTGAGAGACTACATTTCGGAAGACAACATTTAATATTTTACCCCCCATTCAATTTAAGTTTCAGAATAAAGCCAGAATCAAAGATAGATAGGCCACAGAGATGTTTGATAGACAATTTATGGATAGCATATAACAAAGTGCCACGAGACAATAGTTACTTCATTTCAGTAATGAATTCGTTAAGCCATTATTTTATAGAAAAAAATGAAGACAAAATATTCAAGTTTTATGTGGTAGTCGAAGGAAAACTGGCCGGCATTTTTCAGACATGGACGGAAGTAATAGACTCAATAAAAGACTTCCCACTCCCCTCTTCAAGGGATTCAATGACCTAAACGAAGCCTTGGATTACGCAAGAGGAACTCTTAGACCAAATTATTTTCTAAGTCCAGCCTTAAGCCAAATCACAAATCCTTTCCCACAATATAATATCCAGAAAGACACAGGCAAAATAATATTTTGCGACCACTGCTCTGCAATGACAGATGGCTTCAAAAGATAAAACCAGACCATTGAGAGGCTCGAAAAGGAAAAAGAGAAAATGACACAACACATCCACCTTTTACAAGAGATAATAAAAAAATTATATTTCGAAATCAGTCAGACCCAACCATTACAAGCAGAAGATCATCCAAAAGAAACAAGGAGTTCTCCATCTCAGTCTAAAATGGATAAGAAGGGTGTACATTCCCCAAAGAATGTAAAAGAAGCTATTGTACCGGCCAAAGGTACAACTAGTCCCGTTCAAACGGTAGCGGGTAAAGACTTATCAAATCTGTTGATGGCTGACACTTTGCCAGAAAGTGTAAGAATATTACCTGCTAGTTTTGATATAGCAAGAACTACGGAACAAAGAAAGAGGACTAAAGGATTCTTATTTTTTAAAAAGAGGAAGAAAGACAAAAGAGTTGAACAAATGATACAAAATTTCCTCCAGAAGTTACTTAGTGAAAAGACCAAAGAAGTCATAAGGGAAAATCCATAACCCAAACGGGGAAGACCAGAAACTCCAGACACAGAAAACTTAGGAAGTAACGATTACGGAAGTGAATACAATCCATCACTAGAACAATTTTCCCAAGACCCAAACGAAGACGACGATTCAGGGATGAGTTTCGACTCCATAGCGTTACACAACTTAGACACGTAGAAAATACGTAAGCAATAAAGAGTCAAGAGAAAAAGACAAGAAACGATAGGTAAGCCATGACATAGTAAAACACTAGTCTAAAGCTGACAAGATAGATAAAAAGGACAAAATTTTGGAAACGTTTTTCAAAAAGCCATGTAACGATGGGGCCCAAAGAGCACCCGACAGGTAAAGGAAGACATTTCAACATTTGAAGTCCGAATTTCAAATCCGGAGAAAGTCATCTTCCCCTATAAATACCAGACCCTTTGCAAGAAGAAGAAGAGAGTGAAGAGAGCGAAGAGCAAGCGAAGCATAGCAAAGAGAAAGAATTAGTTTTAAGATTTAGCTTTACATATTTCCCTTCCCTTCATAAAAAAAAAAAAGAAGAAGAGTGAAGTGAGTTTGTAAAAAGAGTGTGAGTGTTTAATTTCTCGAAAGGGAAACCTCTCTTCGACCACTATCATGTAAGTAATTATATGTTTTCTAGATTTTAGTAGTTTCTCCCCAGTTTATGTACATTGATATTATGTAGTACTGTTGTTATGATTGTATAATATGATGTTCATACATGTACTGTTTACACCCATATAATGGGTCATTACTTACTCTTAGTAAATGGTTAGTTCCCTACCCTCTTAGTAACAACCATGGATTAACCTATAAATACATAGGGAAGTTGAAAGTCCGTTATGGTCAGAGAACCGAAGAACTGTGTATCCCGGGGTTTGGTTAAAGAAGAAGTTGCTAAGAACATAGGCTGAGGAAAAGAGATGAACAAAGTAAGATAATATATATAAAAAAAAGTAATTTTGGGAGAAATTACATAGATTTAGTAATAACAAACTACTAACTAGATACGGGAACAGGAGAAGGGAGTACTGAGTAGGATTTTACAACATAATTCACAGACACCTCATCTTCAAACTCATGAAACTCATTATTAAACGACCTTTTATATTTATACCTTTGTTTACACCATTTAAACGACCTTTTTTAATGATATATATACATTTGTTTACACCATTTAAACGACCTTTTTTATGGTATCAGAGCCTATGCTACAATCTTGTATGAGACCAGTAGAACAATTGCTAAAAGCATCTAACATTTAAAATATATGCCAAACAGAATTGCCAAAAGAAAGCCTCGACCTTACGAAAGGCAGATAATAATTGACCAAGAATATCATGGTGGTAAGTTATCTATGGTATATTCTACCGGTGGCACGAGTGTGATTTTTTGGAAGGGACTTGAACTAGTCGAGGTTGTTTCCATAAATTCTTTTAAACCACGTGTTGTCTTGTCATCACTTTCTTCTTGTGCTTCTTCCTCCTATCTATATCCGTAATTGTCTGTTCTAGCTCTGCATTCTTTAAAGTGTCTTTCTACCATAGAGAAGTTTATTCCTTTTAGTTTGCTGCCTTTACATCTGAAGATTGCTTTTTTATCTAATTCGTGTATTTCTTTGGCCTTTTTTATCGATTTATCTACTTCGTAGTCGTCTTCTTCTAAGATCTATATGTTCATTCCTTTCATGTTTATTGTTGTTTCGGTGGTGTTGTCGTCGAGGTCTTCGTCTATTTTTCTTTGGTCCGAGTATTTATAGTTGGTAAATCTGATTGAGGTTTGTCCTTTGTTATTAGTATATGTAAGGTGGTCGTTGGGTCTTAAAACTTCCTTTTTACAGAATTTCTCTAAATTCCATTCTCTACCAGCATATTTTTCTGAGTTTATTTTCAAGGGTTTCATTAGTTTTATTCTTTTATTTCCCATTAAACCTACTACATCGTCTATTTTGATTTTGAACCTGGAGCTGCTGCTAGTGGCTAATTTTCCTATGAAGCCTACGCATACTAGCAAATTATTTTCACAGTTCATTTCTTCGTAACCTTTAGTTTGAACCCCTATTTTTATGTATTTACCAAATTCGGTTGAATTTATCATAAAGTTTGGGCTACAGTAAAATATTCCTCCGTTGTTGGTCATATCTACTTCCGTTAGACCTATTATAGATCTTTTCGATTTTTCTCATCTATCATAATATAAAGTAATTAACACTTTTGTTCCTAGATTTTTCCTAGTTAGTCCTTTAAGTCCAATTACCACTAAGTCCATATGCATGAGATTCATCCTTAGGACATAAAGTACAACATGTAATGGAGATATTACAAGAAAAATGTACAAACATACAAATACAAAAATAGTTGAAACAAAGCGATACTGGTTTTTGTAAAAAAATATATACAACGCAAAGTTACGATCAGAGTACATCACAAAGAAAGTATAAAAAGCCATATCAAAATAGACAGGAATACAAACCTAAAAGTAAGTACTATTTAAGAAAATCAACCGCAAGAAAACCCTACCTAAATAAAGACAGACATGTAACAAAACATAATAATAACAGGATTTATAAAAATAGACTAGCTTGTTTCACATGCGGAAGTGAAGAACATCTGGCCAATACTTGTCCAGGAAGAAACAACAGTAGGACAAGAAACACCCAGTTTATAGAAGATTTCCAAGATACTCTGATAAATGTAGATGAATATATGTCAGATAACGAATGTATATATTCAGTAATAAGCATAAATGTCATAGAAGGAGAAAGACAAGACTCATCAGACTCAGAAGGAGAAACATTAATAAACGAAATAGGATTAGAGAAGCTAGATTTAAATAACCTAAATGACCACACCTTTGTCAATATACAATGTGACCACAAATTTTTCAAAGGAAAAGGTTTAGACAGCCAGCGATGTTTCAATTGCACAGGTTATCCAAGTAAAGATAGAAGAGTAAAATGCATGAACTGCTACTTAGAAGGATGCATTTAGTGCATTGATAAGATGTTCAATATTAAAGTCAAAGACGAACAGGTTATCACAAAACAAAAAACGCTAAAAGTATTAGAAGAGAGGATGGATAATTTAGAAGAAAGAATGGGTAAATTAGAAAAGGGGAAAGGCGTAGAAATAGAGGAAACCAGCCAAATCAACAAAAAACCGCCCGAACTAGAAATAGAACTCTTAAACAAAAAAGATGATGATACGTCATTTGAAGGATTAATTTGTAACGAAGACAAAAAAATTAATACCATAATAAATCTTGACTAGAATAAAAATTCAAGTCTATGAGATAGAAACCCTCGCACTAGTAGATTTCTATAGACCAATTCGCGGTTGGATTTTGTATTACTCCTTCTTTATTATTCCATCTTTCTTCTATTTCTCTTCCTAGGGCTCCAGGGAGCTTATTGAAAAGTTTCTTTCCTAAACTTTGGTCAAACGCGTTACCGCTTATGGCGCAATAATAGAAGAAGTCTTTTAGGAAGTTCTTTATATGGCACCAATTATTTATGTTAAGGTGTTCTAGTTTTATTAACGCATTCTTTTGTAATACTACTAATCCACTATTTGGGTCTTATCCTGTTACTAGGTTGTGTATTTTATTAGTAAAGTTGTATGGGTTTGATCTCATGTTTACCAATTCTCGGAACTCTTGAGGATAAGCTACTTTGTATGCTTCCTATACTCCCTTAATTGATTCTCCTAAAAAGGTCTCCATATACCTTTTCACTGTAATGATGTATGTAGTCTGCTACCACTATACCTTTCCATACGTTTATTACTGAATTCCATAATTGGGGGTCATGTGCTGCTATATTTAGTATTTTTCCTCTATCTCCCATGTCTTGAAGTTTGATAGGAGCTTCTATTGGCACTCTTATTCCTATTGGTCTAACCATTTCTGGTTGTGCTGCTATATTTAGTATTTTTCCTCTATCTCCCCCGTCTTGAAGTTTGATAGGAGCTTCTATTGGCATTTTTATTCCTATTGGTCTAACCATTTCTGGTTCTGTAGCTAGGTCTTGTCTAAAGACTCTGTGCCTTGTTAAGTTACCTATGGTATATTCTACCGGTGGCATGGATATGGTTTATATATATATATATATATATATATATATATAAGCTCAAGCAATAGTAAAATATCTAAAATATCCAAGACAATGAGACAAGTTGCCTAACATACAATATACCTAATGAAATCTAGAGAAGATAGTGTACACAAACCATACTAAAAGCAGAGAGCAAAAAATATGTAACAAGAAGTTTCCACAATTACTACAATATACATGCAATGTACTTTCAAAAATCACAGGTCACTGCTTAAAATCCTAATTATATTCTAAACCTAACCATTGGAATGTTCTATTTTCAGGCAGCAAGGAGGAACAGTTATCAGTACAAAGCTGTTGTCATTAAAGAAATTAAAACTCATCATGTTGCAATTCAATATGATTGGTAATAATGAAGCAATTGCTAGTAGGGCAACAAAAGTCTTTACAACTCAATAACAAAATTATATACAAATTTTATATCAAAGTTCTAACCATCCATGCTGAAGTTGTATGACCAAAATTGTTACCCCCACCCCACCCCTCCCCTCCAGAGGGAACACTAAGAAGTGAAGGCATATAGAAAGGTACAAGCGTGGTTGAATAAATTATGACCAAACATGTCCTCCATCCGACTTCTTCTGTTTCTTCTTTCTCTTCTTCTCTTGTTTTGTTTCTGCCCTTTCTTCAGTATGTTTCGCATTGTGTGAGCGTATCTCCAATAATTTAGTCTTTTCATCTCGAAATATAGCATCTGACTGCGAAGACACCAATTGCTGAGGACAACAGAAATAGTCTATTCACATTCTTCTGAACTTGGAAAAGAGAATGACAATCAAGATCACAAAAGACTTACCGTGGAATGATCCATTCCAGCAAGGTTGTAACCCATAATATCTTTGCGTTCCTGTGATAGTCAGAATTCATGTCAAAAATAGAATCCCCTATCATTGGTTCTGCAGTTACAAGCTTAATTTATACAACGATACTAGAAAGGGGTGAGGTGTGCAGGTAGTGAAAGTTATTCAGACATGGTTGAACAGTTTCAAATTTCAGAAAAGAAAAATCCAAGGAACATCTTCAACTTTTACTAAAATCTCTCATAAAGTCATAGCAAATGTGCTCAACTGCTCATCAAACTTACTTTGGCTTTTGCAGGAAGAATGTCACCTAGACGGGTAATGAGGGGTCTGGCAGAGACAGTTGAAACCAATTGGTGATGATGAAGTTGCACTAGCAGTACTGCTACCCTACCAACAAGCTCCACCTGCAAGAACATTAGAAGGATAATTACTGTAAAATTCAAGATTGGACATAGCTTGTAAACAACACAGGACAAGAACTTCATTCAAGCAAGCATACTTTGTACAATTACAAGTCCAGAAACATAATACTACCAATTTGATGTTGACGTGCAAAGATTTGCTGATTGCCTTACTTTATACCAAAAAAAAATACAGAAAAAGAAAATTGTTGATTGCTACTGAAATTACAGATTCTCCACTCTTAAAGTGAGAAATTCTATTCAATTACTTTATTTTCAAAAGCTCAAACACAATATTTGTGTTTTATAATATAAATAGATGCAACAAACTTCACATCTCCTTGAAAGAAAATATTAACCTTATCTATTGCAGAGGCCCAACTCTCAAGGTACGACAAGAGGTCCAAAGCGTCAGAAAAGGGTAAGGCCTGCAAGGATTATTTAAAATATTATCATATATATAAGACAAACAAAATTGAAAGGATACAGACCATTTAAACTCAATTGAAAAGACAAATCCAAAGAGAGAAAATATGTTAATGTGTAAAGCTTGGTAAGTTGAATTATTGATTTTCTGGAATTGAGTAGGATAACACATTATTGAAGTGAGATATACAACCATTATCTCAAGCATTAGAGCAAGAATAAACTAAAGCAATGTTTTTCAATGAAGTCATTCTACAAGACACTAGATAATATGAGGTTGGAAAATATTGGAGCAGTCAATTTTTATTTTTATTTTGATAATTGAGAAATCCGTCTGTGACCCGCCCTTTGGACCAATCACAGCCTTCTAAACTCGGTGGATAATGGCCCGCCCCTCTACCATTGGAGCAGTCTTTTTTCCTGGGTGACATATGATGTAAGAATGGGCCACATAAGGTCATTTTTGGATACCTTCCAAGCAGATGGATTCAATGCATGATATGAATTTTGAGTAAAACACACAACTCCAATCGACTCCATTTCAACCACAGATAGGCTCCAGGAACAGAAACTTATTAGTTTCCATACTCAAAGCAGGAAGGTTGATTATTACTTGATTATATCTAGTAAGAACTATCATGCATATCCATCATCTAATGGCCTAATCTACACCCACTGGAAAGAAGGGTCTGGTCTATTTTTAAGTCATTTAACAGTTAAGGCAGACATAATTTAGTTGGTACTGGTAAGAATGCTATTCTTCAAAAAGCTTCAAAGAGGCAATAGAAATCAATCATGTAGAATACATAGAACAATTACAAACGACAAAAGAAATCCAAAAATATGCTCCAAACACAATTATGTAAAAATCATAAAGCCCTTCAAGATTGAACTTAAGATTTCCATTTGGGATAGTTTCAGATTAATTTCACTACCCTCAAAAGGATGTTTTATCTTTAATTACGCACCATCAGAAGTTAAATGGGTGGGACCAATAAGCTTCCCATTATTAAAAAAAATAAACCTAACTGGGGGTCCACAATTAGGCACGACGTCTCTAGGTAGCAATTTGCCAACTTAAGTTCAATAAAATATGCAAGGTCAAAGATGACATTTGAATTGTATGGAATCATAAAGATGACATTTGAATTGAAACAGTTAAATAACATTTCCGGTCGGGAAGTAATTACTGAAAAAACTGACTTTTCTAAGTAAAATATAATCTTCAAAATAATCACTTACCATCAACGTTTGCTCCAGATCATTAGTATGAACACTAGACAATGCACGAAGAACATAATCAGAAGGTGATAGCCCAAGCATGAGAATATTAGACCTGAATTCTGAAACTCTGCCCTTTGATTTGTCCTCCTACATGTAAACATAGTAATCGCCATTCAAGAACTTACCAAGTAAAAAAAAATTCGTACAGTTTCTTTTTTATAAAAAAAAAATTAATTAACTAGCACTTATCACCCTCTACATCCAATTACCTGGTTCCAAAGAAGAAGAGAAACCAAGGAAAAGATATATATATTTAGATAACCGCCTCTTTGGCAACCTTTATTTAGTCAGTTTCTTTATAAAATCTTGTTCATTAGTTGCACTAAAAATATTGTGATAATCCAAATCATTTTATGAATGTTTTATTAAGTAAGCTTAAGTTTATAAAAAAGATGCATCAAACCTAAACACTCGAATTTAATTTCATTCTTCTAATTCTTATCCCAATGAAGGAAGAACAGTAAGAAGATGCCTCCAAGGTTAAGCAGAAAGGAAACCTCATGTTCAGCAATTCGCTTCAGTTCTGCATCTGCCATGTCCAGTGCTTCAATGATAGAATCTGTGGCAGTAAGAGTTTCTTGAGTCTTTTTCCCTGCTAATGCCACAGCTCCCTCCTCTGGAATTTCTTCCTTTGATCCATACTTATTCTCAAATGCATTGTCAATGTCTGATTCAAACATCTCTTCCAATCTCTTTTCTTTCTCTTCCTGCAAATCCAAGTAGCAACTTACAATTACTTACTTAAACTGTCTATAATCGATACAGTATTTAAGACATTAATACAGAATACCTCAATAAAAAACGGCTCATCCGTGCGATCCCAACGGCGTATTGACCGATCATGAGATCCAGTAACAATAAAATCACCACGGTTGCTCATAGTAAGACACCAAACGTCTGCGTGGTGACCTTCAAGGGTTAAAAGCAACTCAAACTTGTCAGCATCCCAGTACTTCACCAAGCGATCTTTCCCCACAGTAAAAAAGTAATGGGTGTTGCGCACAAACTTAACTCCCATAACGCTGCCATGAAAAGAGAGTATCAGCATTTGTTAATCGCTAAATGTTACCTAGTTGAATACTAGATTACTTAACGATTTAACCAAAGCACCTATCCGCATGCGCAAAAAGTGACTTATGACAATCCCCGAAATCTAAACCCCAAATCTTCACATTTTTGTCCGCAGAGCCGCTGACAAGCAGATCCCCATCTGAAGAAATATCCATACACAATACAGGCAGCTTATGCCCATAGAGTGATAGGAAGAACTTGAGTGAATCCATATAGAAGACCTGATCATGTGGACATCATAAATATTAGGTCTAAATAAGATCAGGCAGAAAAAAGAGCCTTGACATGAAATAAAACATAAAAGCATTGAGTAGACTACAAAATACAATGATGCAACAGGAAAACAATCCGATTTAAAAGTTTTAACAGTGTAACGAAAGCAACCTAGAATTCAAGCAAGACATAAGTTTTGGTAGATGATTTTAGGATCTTGCCTCAGTCTCAAGCCTTTTCCGGGCTGTTCAGATGGGTCTATGTTTGGAAAAAAAATTATTAGGAAGTAGGTTGACTTTTACCAAGGACCCCAAGGGGTGTGATGTAGGCAACCTGCCCTAATGCAAGCATTAGAGGCTGCTTCCATGGCTCAAATCCCTGATCTATTGGTCACATGGGAAATTACTAAGTGTAACAACTAAAAATGAAAAATGTTTTTTTCAATTCCATAAGCTTAGAGGTAGCTCAAAAAGCATCAAAAATAAACATATGGTAAGTAAGAAGCAATGTGTAAGCAAATGACTAAAATTAACCTCAGAATTGAACGGAAAGATAGATGGTGAACAACACAATTGCAAGGCCTTAAAAAACTGATACGACAAGCAGGCATCATTTGTTTCTCAAAAATTAAGTACCAAATAGTGTTTCAACAAACCATCTTCTTCATTTTTGAAAAGGTAACAGCTTGTATATATAGCAAAAATCAGTACCGGGAGTGAAGAGTAATTACAAACTTCAAGAAAAAGAGCCAAGAGATTTGACCAGATAATTTTACAAATACTTTCATAATGAATACTTCCAAGTCCCAAGAGATGAGAATGTCAAACTTTAAATTGTTCTTCAGAAATCAAAACATATACAATTCAAATAAGTTAAGACTGTTACCTTTACTGTGCTATCCAACAAGGCAACAGCAATAAATTTACCATCAGGGCTCGCAGCAACAACTAGAACATCATCATTCATTTTTAAACTACTTGTAGGAGATGCAGTTAAATGCTTAGACCCCTGTATGTAGATAAATAGAGCCCATCATTATTCACCAGCAGGAATAGGGTTTTTTTATCTTTATCTAAGCAGAAACTAGTGCATTTCAAAAGCCAAAAGTGAGGTTGTAAGAATTCAATCCAATATTATATCAAGGCTTCGACATATTATATTAGATAAATTCCTATTCAGATGAGAACCTCAGTCTGCTAATCAGTTTCATAGAATCACTAAAGTACAGGAATCAGTTATTCTAGCTACTATTTCTTTTCTTTAAAAGCACTATCATAGCCCTCTTTTTTTGAGCAAGTATAAGAGCACAATTATAGCTGTAGAGTAATTATATTAGTATATGTGGTTAAGTGTAAATAATCTTTTTCACAAGATTCCAAGGATCCCTCTCCTAAACCATCCAACAACAAGAAATCCCAAAATTTGGAAGCAAAGTGGAGATAATAGCACTACACTATCAAGAAAGATGGAGGTGTAGAGTAATTTAGATAGCAAAGTCAGATTACGCACTTCACCAGACTTCTGCACCATTTGAAATTCCCAGAATTTAATGTCGTGGTCGGCACTGCCAGTTAGAAAACCTGTCCCATCTGGAGTTAGAGCAATTGACTGAACAGATCCACCATGGGCTTCCACTACTTCCACACAAGTACCACTTCTAACGTCAATAAATTCCAGGGTCCCACCCTTTGTACCAACAACAGCATACTTGTTGCCTGGAACAAAGAGTCCACAGAGACCATATCCTGAATCAATTGTGCGGAGACAAGAACCAGTAGTTGGGTTCCATATTTTAATTGCACTGTGACTAGTTGACATCAAAAGAGTGTTATCTGAGCTGAGAGTTACACTTCTGACATCAGCACGATGCCCCTGAAGCTCAATAGCACTCAATTTACTAGTTGAATTGCTTTCTATTGCATGAAATTCCAATAAATTATTATTCAAAGACAAAGCTAAGGTAGCCAGTGAATTCTTTGAAGTAACTGGGGAGAAAGAAATTGAGGAGATCTTCTTTCCAGCCCGTAGGGTCTGATGAAGCTTGAAGATATCCAGGACTGTAACAACAGGATTGCTGCCTCCTTCAGCTCCAATATTTGTCTCTCCCTTTTCCGTTGCCTCAAGGCCTTCTTTGGCAGATTTCTTCTCCTTCTTTCTGCTGATTCTTCTTTTCACTTTGCGTTTAGATTCAGACTCATCCAGCACACGGAATATTTCCACTGTCTTCCCTGCAACTTGACAAGCCAGCAGGTTTCCAGACTTGTTAAACCTCACTGTTGCAACTCTATCCTTGCTTTGACGCTGAATTTCACCAAATGACTTCAGTACTTCCCATTTGTTTTCAGTAGGCAAGTCCTTTACATCTGTTTCCTTTTTGTTAGCAATCAATTGTCCATCAACTAACTCATGCTTTATAGCATAAAAACGAAGTTCAGGGTCAGCAGAACCGGTGACCAGAAATCTTTCCTCAGGGTCAATATCTATGGACCATATTTCAGTATGATGGCCACTTATTATCTGCATACAATGTTGAGTATCAAGATCCCACACCCTCAAAAACTTGTCCTTAGAAGCCGTTACCAGTTTTTTATCAGAATCTAAGAAAACAAGATCAGTAACCTGCAAAACAGATGGCAATGGAACAAAATTAGAAATTCACAAATAATACAAGATGAAGTCAGAAATGGAAGTACGTTATGCCTAGTTTGAAGATAGTATAAACCTGATCACGATGTCCCCGAAGGCGGAACAGGCCAGTCTCACCCACTACATCCCATAAAATAATGTCATTATCTTTGCTTCCTGATGCTAGTAATGATCCAAGCTTATTGTATTGAAGGGCCGTCACAGCACCCTTATGCCCATTCAATGTGGTTTCACATATACCTTTCTCGGAATCCCAGATTCTAATGCTTCCTTCAGCATAACCACTTGCTATCTGCAATTAAGTCCAATTTATCACACTACTAAAACCATATATAAGTTCCACAATCTTTTCCTATGAAACAAACCACTACAACAAAAAAATATGTCGAGTCTGACCAAACAAACATAGCACACAACATTGACTTCGGAACCATCTAGACATTTTAGCTTTCCTGCTTCCCTAAGCCCAAACTATTCTCTTTAATGCCTTACATTTTAAGATACAACTACATCTTAAATGAAAGAGTAGCATGAATGCAGAACATCACTACAAATAGATCATACAAGAAGAATATTATTTTAATAATCGAGAAATCCATTGTTTTCAGTTTTGAAACTCAATGGATAATGTAATCGCCCAATACGCTTCTTGGCAAAACTACCAGATTTGGTTTACCAAACTTGACGAGAACACAATGTGCCCATATAACACACCATGCACTCTACACCACCTTTATTGTAGAACCAAAGCCTAGATGCATACAGGAAAAAATACTTATCTGGATAAAATCATACTTGAAATAATTTTTCCCGATTTACCATGCTGTATCAGAACTTATCTAAAAACCAAATCAATCAATCAAATACACCTCAATCCTAGACTAGTTGGGACGGGCTATATGAAACCTTCCATGTTCTTTTGCCTATTTGGACCCATTTAGTTCCATTAGTACTAATGTAAGTGAAACAGTAACATGTGTTAACTAACAGCTAATCATTCTCAATTAATTGGATCGCCTTCCACATAGACCCCTCGACCAAGCTTTTACTATAAGGTATGCTACTGCTAGTAGGTTGATGGTGGAGCGTCTGTTTTAATTGCGTCGTGAGCTTTTGCAATAAATGTATGAATCTAGGCCTACCCCCATCCCTTTTTAGCACCTATTATCAGCACACATTTCCACTGCAACAGCATTTCTATGAAATACATGACCAAAGACCAAAAAAAAAAAAAAAACTACAACCTTATCAATCTATAAAAGTCATCCTCTATACCAACATTTGACAATAACGCACAAATTGTTTTGGAACCAATTTTTCATTTATTTATATATTAAAGCGGCCAAAAAATATCAATATCAGAACAAAGAGAAGCACTATGGCAATGAGAAATACAACTGAATTTTAGCAAGGCAGAGAAAAAAAGCTGGAAAAAAAGAGAGAAGGAAAACAAGATTTACTTGGGATGAAGAAGAGGAAGCAATTGCTGTAACAGCAAGAGAGGGGCCTTTTGAGTTTGATGAAGGTAAAGGAGCTAAGGTTTTAGTGCAAAGACCCTGCCTTACATGCCATATACCGATTTTCTCTAACGCCGCCGCTAGCAAGTGCTTGCCGGAGCTGTCATAGGCAATATTTGATTCCCCGGATACTATAACCCCAAAAGAAGCCGCCGGCTCATACCGGAGATACGCCTTCACCATTGGTTACTGTGTTACTTTTGTTTTTCTTCAGCAACGGTGTGAAAGTGGAATTGTTGGTTACTCTGTTACTTTTGTTTTTCTTCAGCAATGGTGTGAAAGTGGAACTGGAACTTATCAGAGCTAGGGTTTAGGGTTTAAGTTCTATTCTTCTCTTCTTCACTCTCTTTTTTTCAATAGCCGGCGTAAATTACACCTAATAAATTACTATGTGTGTAATTTATATTATTGAGTACACAAATTTTAAAGATACATATAAATATTATAACAGAAAAAAGTTAAGCTCCTCAAACAATTAATGTTGATTTAACTTATATCTTGACATAAGGATAATAATTACTTTTGAAAAAATTATATGAGAACTAATATTTAAGATTTTGAAATAAATTGAGAACTTGATACTTAAACTTTCATGTAACTTTTTATATTTTTTATCTAATTAATAAAATATAATATTATTTCATACGTTTTCACTTTTCAAATCCACAATTGATATCCTGATTAATATGTACTATTATCTTATCATAAGAAATAATTGATGACTTTTATTATTTAGGTAAAATAAAATAAAATCTCTATTTCATTAAAATAGCAAATTCTAAAAATCATTTCTAAATAGTTTAAATAAGAAAAAATATATATTAAAATTTTAGTTGATTTCAATGTCCTAAATATTGCAAGATAATACATATATTTAGGACTAATTATAAATTTGAAAAAAATATTATTTAATTATTTTTAATATTGAGGACTTTAATATCAATTAAACTTTTACTTATTAAGAAAAGATTTAGGCATCATTTGTTTTCATTAAGATTTAGACTTCTAAATCTGAATGCACATTTGAATGACATTGAATGATTAAGATTGTTTGTTATTCAATATTGAAGGTACATAATTTATTGAGATGTACATAATAAAAATACAATTCAAATAAAAATTAATTAAATATTAAAGAATTAATAAAATAAAATCATTATTTGATAAAAGAAAATGAAACACTTATGATTGCTAGCTATGATGGAGATAGTTTGTAGTGGTGGTGGTGATAGTAATAGTTATTGTTAGTTGCTAGTAATGATAGTAGTGATAGTTGTGACGGTGGAGGTGGTTGGTGTTGTGGGGACTAACATAATGGTGACGATTGGTAGTGAGGTTGGTTGGTGTTAGTAGTTGGTGGTGTTGACTGAAAAAATATATGGTGGTTGATAATGTGGTTGTGGTAGTTGGTGGTGGTACTAGTTATGATGATGGATGTTGTTGGTAGTAGAGATTGAACACAGTTGTGGTAGTGGTTGATAGTAGTGGTGGAGGTGGTGGTGGTAGTGCTGGTGATCAAAGAATATATGGTGATAGTTGGCGGCGATGATAGTTGTGATGACGAAGTTTGTTAGTAGGAGAAATCGATTGTAGTGGTGGTAGTAGTGTTGGAGTAGCGGTGGCTACAAAGATAGGGGTAGTGGTGACAATTGATATAATTATAATAATGATAAAGGAGATAAGCGTGGTAGCAACTGACAGTAGTAGTTACCAATTGTGGTGGTTGTAATGATGGTGACTGGTGGTAGACGATGATAATGGTGGTTGACAATGGTTATGGTGATTGTGATGGACGGGTAGTTAATGGTGATGATTGATGATTGTGGATAGAGTAATGGTGAATATTATCCACACAAGATCGAATGTCTCTTAATGATATTAAGACTTTGTTCTAGATCTTAATGATTAACACCAAAAGTACTTCAAATCTTAATGAAAACAAATGCACTTAATGATCTCAAGTCTGGATTATTAAGATTCCAACATCCATTAAGAGCAAACAAAGTTTATTTTAAAGTTCTGAATACTAAAAAATAATAAAATAATATATTTTTCAAATTATAATTTAATTTTAGAAAAATTATTCAGTGGAATCAAATCCAATTATCTTAGCAAAAATGGTGCTAGCTAATGAATGCACAACATAAAATAAAACACACGTTATAAAATTTTTACTTTAGATTAATAAGAAGGCTCAAACCCATCGGTGACCCCCTAAAGTTAGCACCAAATTTCACTCAGACACCTTCACTGAACGATGTTCATTTTAAACACCTCATGTAGGCTCCCGTTGTGTCATTTTGACACTTTTTGTTGTCAAAGTGAGTGTGATACACTCAACAATAGCGCGTGAAAGACTTTATTTAACCTTTTTTTTATTTTCTATTCTTCTTCACTATTTCTCAAAGCCACTACCTCCCACCATTTTTTCAAGCTTAACTCCTTCAATGAATGTCAAATTATTTATTCAAATCCGTTTTCAAGCCATTTTTTCCTTCTTCATTGTATTGTTTTTCAAAATCTACCATCACCTCCCTCTACTTTTTTTTTGCCGGAAAATTGGACACCAACACCGATATTTCATATTTCTTCTTTCTTTATTTCTTCCTCTCCCTCTTTTCTTACCACAAAACTGAAATTCAAGAGGGATGGGGGTGAATTAAAGAATCCTTTAGTCGACTTCCTGTATGGAATAATCGACTCACCTGCAGATTAGTATAACAGTATAAGGAAGGAATAAATGCAGTAAGTAAAAGACTCAGAGAGTTTTTATACTGGTTCGGAACGCTGATGTGGTGCCTACTTCCTGTCCCCTTGAGTTTCAAGGGTTTCCTTAAGAGCTTGTTAAGAACTTAGGTGTTAACAAAGTATTTCGACTGAGAGCCCTGTCTGATATGTAAATCAGATCTTCTACTTTGACACAATCTTTACTTGTATAACCTACACTTAGATCTTTCTTTCTCTTTTCTTTTTCAGTTGTATACTCACAGGAATACAAAGCTTTTATGAAAGATAACAGAAGACGATAGTACAAGTTCAAGTGAAAGTGTGTGCTTTACAACTATGACTAAGATAGATTTATATAGTTTTGGAGGACTGCTCTTTTAAGGAAAACCCAATGGTGTTTGAATCAAGGATCTTTGATCGATTCCTTGATTTTGATTGATTTGTTGAGTCATGTCCATATTAGATATGTGCATGAGCAAATCGATTTTCTTCCTTCGTTTGAATATCTCCCTGTGGTCTTGAATCTTGGCTAATCTCGTTGATGTCTCGTTAATCTTCAAATTTGATTTATCCTAGTCAGGCGCTAGGATTTTGGCTATCTTGAATTTATTCTGTATCCCTTGATTGATGATCTTCTTTCGTCAGTGATCCCTTGATTGATGAACAAATCATCTTTTTCCTTCTTTGATGGAGCTTAAGTGTTGTATGCTTGGTTTCTTACTTTTTGAATTCTTTGTCTGTAATTAGTCACAAATCGATTAACTGTTTCATTATTAAAATCACTCGATCCTATGGGGCTAACAATCCCCCCCCCCCTTTTGATATTGACAACTAATTCACAATTTGTAAAGACTTAAAGAAATAGTGAAACTTCCCTGATATATTTTTATCTGTGGTTGATTTTTGTAGCCCCCCCTGTTTTTAATCTGTATAGCTCCCCCTGACTTGATTGCTTCATGTCTAAGAAATTGTGGGACTATTCTCCCCCTTTGGCATAATAAAAAAAGAAAGAACATGAGAGAACACACAAGAACAGAACAAGCAATAGAAGATAAAGAAAACCAGAGTAGGAAGGCAGAGAGCCTTTAATATACAACCCAAAAGAGACAGAAAGAGGGACATAACCTATAGAAAGATTGTTCAGTAGTCGCAAAAAGAGGAGCAGAAGTCTAGTGTTCACCCGAAAAGTACTTGAGGGTGTTAATAACCTTTCCACAGAAGGAATTGTAGGAGCGTTCCACATTTTTGGAAAGGCTAGAGTAGGAATTTTAGACAAAGATGGCAAGATCAGTGTTGGAAGAGCTGACTCCACTCTTGAGAGAGTCAACCTGCTTGATCAACTTGTTGATTGTCGAGATTCTTTCTTGATTTATCCCTGTCATTGCAATTCGCAGCTTACCCACATCTGTACTGGTATCCTTCTGAAGGTGAAAGACCTTCTCAACAACATCTTGAAGTGTCTTTAGCCCGCGTTCTACAACAAGGATGCGAGTTTTGAGTTCATCAGAGTCCTGGAGCAAGAGAGCAGCTGACTTTACAGAGATCTTAGTTGGCTTGGAAGTATTAGCCCTGGCTTTTACAGAGTCCTTTTTCACCCATTTGCTTCTAACCTGCACATACCCCATACTCGAAAAGGTGCGAGAATCATAAGTAACATTTATCTCAATAGTTTTAAACATGGAGAGGTCCACTAGTCGATCCACCAGGATTCGTGAGATGAGCAACCCATAAGGTAAACAAGCAGAGGCGTTTGACTCCTCATCACTTTCTCAAATGTATTCTTTGAACCAAATTGCCCGGTTAATGCAGTATTTCTTTAGCAAGCAGTAAAGTACAAACACATCCCGATTAGAGATGCTACTCAAAGAGCCTTTCCTGGGAATGAGAGTAGTAGCAATAATATGTGCCAAAATACGATGTTCAAAATAGAGAGATAAAGATCCAAAATCAAACAAATCAGCACCGGGTTCAGCCACGACTATCTTAACACCTTCCATAGATACCTCAAAATCATCAGGCCAAGTGCCATTTATGTACGGAATCACACCAAAAAACAAAGTACCGAAAACATTTTCAAACAACAGTTCATTGACAATAATACGACTACCCATTACAAGAGTTTCCAATGCACCACTATTGTTAGAAACACATAGATTTGCATAGAGTAAACAAACAATTTCTTCAAAGAACTTAAGGCCACAAATACTAAACAGCAGAGACAATTTCTGAGCTTTAAGAAACGAATTTACTGGATAGTGAGAATCCCTCAGTTGTCTTAGATTTATCACCCGACCGGAACAATAGGTTGAGACTTAAAGTTATCATACTTATTTTTTGTTCAACTCCCCAGAAATTTTGCATGTCTTCAAGAGAGACAGATTCAGAGGTGCATGGTTGGGATTTCTTAAAATCCATCTTTTTGACTAATGAAGCTTTCATTTTGGGAGAATGAGAGATGAATGAGCTAGCGGAATAATTGAAGGAAGAGGACAAAACATTCACCTCGATCGAGCCAGAAGAGTGAGGGTCGAAGTTTTTCAAAAAGGTCATTGAACGAATTTTGGGCATAATGAGATAGAGAAAGAAGAAGAGAGGAGAAAGTAAATAAATAGAGAGGAAGAAGAAGGATATGAGTTTTAATAAAGGAAAAAAAAAGACGGGAAAGAAAATGACAAGACGGATAGGAAAGGTTTATGGAGAAGAGGAAAGGGTAGAACAGAGTAATAATTAACAGCAGTAAAATAACAACAAATAAGGAAAATAAATCACATTAATTAAAAGAGGTAATACCGAGACAATTTCGGAGAAAACAAAATATTTCTTCAAGCAAGAGTTGTATCAATTTTTCCTCTTTGATAATTATTATTGAGTAAAAAGGTGCCCAATCTCTCATACTAATCTTTGGGTGCTTGTTTGAGACCATAAAGCGCTTTAAAGAGTTTGTTAACATAATCAGGACAGGAAGAGTTTTAAAAACCCGGGGGTTGTTTAACAAAAACTTCTTCTTTAATAAAACCATTTAGAAAAAGTAATTTTCACATCCATTTAAAATAGTTTGAAGCGCTTAAAAGACGCATAGGCTAAAAGAATTCGAATAGATTCTAACCTTGCTACCGGTGTGAAAGTTTCATAGTCATTAATACCTTCATGTTAAGAGTATCCCTGAGCTACTAATCTTGCTTTGTTATGAATGACTTTTCCATCTTCATTGAGTTTGTTTCGAAAGACCCATTTAGTTTCAATTACTGAGCAATTCTTCAGTCTTTTGGTAAGAGTCCATACTTGGTTTCACTCAAATTGATCAAGTTCTTCCTTCATAGCTTGTTTCCAGGATTCATCTTCCATTGCCTCGGTTATACGTTTTGGTTTAATCTGAGAGACAAGTGCAACAAAAGCTTGCTTTTTCAATGAAGCTTTGGTTTGCAGCGAATCATTTGGTTTCCCCATGATGAAGTCATTTGGATAGCTAGCATTATGTCTCCATTCTCTAGGAATACCACTTTTATCAGCTGGAATAGTCAGCTCTGGTTTTAGGGTAGCTGACTCTTTTGTAGTAGTTTGAATAGGGGTAGCTGACTCTTTTGTAGTAGTTTGAATAGGGGCATCTGTAAGGCTTTCAGTATCTATTTAGTTTCATTGTTAGTAGTTTCTACTTCATGCATTCTTGGGTTAGTATCATCAAAAACAATATAAACATATTCTTCTACGCTTAAGGTTCTTTTATTGAAAACTCGAAAGGCACGACTAAAAGGTGCATACCCTAAGAATATTCCTTCATCACTTCTTGGATCAAACTTATCGAGATTTGTCTTACCATTGTTGTGAACAAAACATTTGCATCCAAAAGGATGAAAATAACTAATATTGGGTTTCTTACCTTTCCATAGTTCTATGGAGTTTTCTTCAGTATGGGTCTGATGAGGCACCTGTTCAGAATGTGGCAGGCATTGCTTACCGCTTCAGCTTAAAAGTGATTGGGAAGGTTGCGATCAAGCAACATAGTTCTGACTGTGTCCTGTAATGAATGATTTTTCCTTTCTACTATGCCATTCTGCTGTGGTGATCTAGGAGATGAAATTTTTTAAGAGAACCCATTTTATCGCAGAATTCTTCAAAAGATTTATTTTCAAAATCTTCACCATGATTGCTATGAATTGTAGAAATAAAATACCCTGCTTCTCTTTGGACTTTTCTACAGAACACTTCAAAATTAGCAAAAGCTTCATTCTTATGAGATACAAAGATAACCCAAGTAAATCTTGAACAGTTGTCTACAATTACGAATGTATATTTCTTACCACCAATAGTCGTAGTTCGAGTGGGACCGAAAAGGTCAATATGCAAGAGTTGAAGGGGTTTAGTAGTACTTACAATATCTTTGGCTTTGAAAGATGAACGAGTTCGCGTACCAAGTTGACAGGTGTCATAGATATGATCCTTCTCAAATTTCAATTTTGGAAGTCCAATAACTAGTTCAAGTCGTGACAGTTTCTCAAGAGCGTGCATGCTTGCATGACCGAGTTTTCTATGCCATAGCCAAGATTCATTTGATACATCAGTGAGGCACGTGAGAGTGGGTAAATTGATGTTATTCGACACATAGATATTGTCCACTCGATCTCTAATGATAGTGATGTCTTTAGTTATATGCCTGATGGTGCAATTTGTAGTGTTAAAAGAAACCTTGAATCCAGTGTCACATAGTTGACTGATGCTGAGCATATTATGTTTGAGATCGTCCATAAGGTACACTTCTGATAGATTGCATGATGAGCTAAGACTAATTGATCCGACTTTTATTACTTCTCCCTTTGCATTATATCCAAACCGTACATACCCTCCATCAAAGTTTTTCATTGCTTTGAAATTTTCCTTCTTTTCGCACATGTGTCGAGAGCATCCATTGTCTATTACCCACATTTCCTTTTTGTAAGTTTTCTTGATTTGCTCCTGCAAGACAAGTGAATTAATTTCTTTTAGGTACCCAAGTATTCTTGGGTCCTTTATGGTTAGGATTTGTAACTTTTGGCCTCCAAATTCATTTTCCAGAAGAATATTTCTTACAGTTAAATGGTTTGTAACCAATGTCACCACAGGTAAAATAGGTAACTTTAAAAGAAGGTTTAGTCGAATGAAAGGAGAAATTATGAGATTTGTTTAGAGTAGATATGTTAGATCTAACAGAGCATGGGTGATTTCCTGACGATGTTTAACTGCATTTTTACTTCGTCAAGTTCCTCTAATAGTAAGTCAACTTCAATCTGATTTGCGTCTAGAAGATCTGCAAATCTTTCTTCTCTTGAGCAAGTTTGTTATATTCATCAATAACTTTCTGCAGTTCATCAGTGATCATATCCAAAGAGTTCTGTAAGTCATTACAATTTGAGCAATTAAAAGGTCTTACCTCACTTGATTCCCCTAGTGCCATGACGCATATGTTAGCAGTTTTATCATGATCATCTTCGGACGTTTCTCCTTGACTCCGCTCCGAGACTTTTTAGATCTGCATTTCTTCGATTATTTCTTTTCTTCCTTTCTGGACAATTTTGATATGTCCTGGTTTTCCGCAGTAGTAGCATCGATCATCATTTCTTTGGTATTCGTTGCTCTTGAACTCATGTTAAGGCCTTTGTCTTCTTTGTCTCAGCATTTGTCTGACTCCTCGTTTTATGAAGGCCATTCCTTCACTTTGAGTTTCATCAATCTCATCTTCAACTTCAGCAGTTCCAATAGTGAAAGCTACAACTTTTCTTTTATCATTTTTGTGGTATCTATAATATGGTTTTGTTCATAGGCCATAAGATTTCCTTTGATTTCATCGTAAGTCATTTTCTCGAATTCTCCATCTTTAAGGATAACAACTTTGATTTTCCATGCTTTTGGAAACTTCTGATGAGTTTTCTAACTTGTAGTCCATTTGAGTATATCATTCCCAAGGATTTAAGCTCACAAACAATTTTGTTGAATCTTAAGAACATGTTCTCAACGTTTTCATCTTCTGCCATTCTGAATAGTTCATATTTATTTACTAGTGAATTGATTCGAGCTTCTTTGACTTTGCTAGTCCCTTCATAAGTAACTTCAAGTTTGTCTCACATCTCTTTCAGAGTCTCACATGTTGAGATCTTCTCATATTCTGCTCCGCTAACTGCATAATATAGCAAACTTATAGCTCTAGCATTAGTTTGGATTACGTCTTGTTGCTCTTTTGTAATGTCAAAAGATTCTAGATCCAATGACTTGTCAGTGGCATCCTTTCCAGTGAGACCAATGATTGTCTTTGACCCTTTCTTGATAACTATCCATGCTTGAAGATCATTTGAAGAGACGAAGATTCTAAATCTATCTTTAAGTGAGAGTAATGTTGTCCATTAAAATATGTAGGTCGATTTGAGGAGTGACCGTCTTGACGAAGAACACCAGGGATTTAGTAGTTAGCCATATATCTTTACTCACGTGTGGTTAAACATTTTGATTTGTGAGACCTGCTCTAATACTAAATCCTTTAGTCGACTTCCTGTATGGAATAGTCGACTCACTTGCAGATTAGTATGACAATATAAGAAGGGAATAAATGCAGTAAGTAAAAGACTAAGAGAATTTTATACTGGTTCTAAACACCGATGTGGTGCCTACTTCCAGTCCCCTTGGGTTTCAAGGGTTTCCTTAAGAGCTTGTTGAGAACTTGGTGTTACAAAGTATTTCGACTGAGAACCCTGTCTGATATGCAAATCAGATCTTCTACTTTGAAACAACCTCTACTTGTATAACCTACACTCAGATCTTTCTTTCTCTTTTCTTTATCAGTTGTATACTCACAGGAATGCAAAGCTTCTATGAAAGATGATAGAAGACAATAGTACAAGTTCAAGTGAAGTGCGTGCTTCACAACTATGTCTAAGATAGGCTTATATAATTTTGGAGGACTGCTCTTTTAAGGAAAACCCAAGGGTGTTTAAATCAAGGATCTTTGATTGAGTCCTTGATTTTGATTGATTTGCTGAGTCATGTCTATATCAGATATGTGCATGAACAAGTCGATTTTCTTCCTTCGTTTGAAGATCTCCTTGTGGTCTTGAATCTTAGTTGATCTTTTTTATGTCTAATTAATCTTCAGATATGATTTATCCTAGTCAAGCGCTAGGATTTTGGCTATCTTGAATTTTATTCTGTATCCCTTGATTGATGATCTTTCGTCAGTGATCCCTTGATTGATGGACATATCGTCTCTTTCCTTCTTTGATGGAGCTTAAGTGTTGTATGCTTGGCTTCTTTCTTCTTGAATTCTTTGCATGCAATTAGTCACAAATCGGTTAAGTGTTTCAGTATTAAAATCACTCGATTCAATGGGGCTAACAAAAATAACACTAAAAATAAAGAGAAGATATAAATATGAAAAATAAAAGAAAAGAATAATTTTTTAAAAAGCACAAAAGATATTTTTGAGTGTAATGAAAAAAGACGATTTCTGATCAAGGTATCATCACTGCTCTCCATCTTTTTTGCCGGAAATAATAAATATCAACACTCCTATTTTATATTTTTCCTTTATTTTTCTCCCCCCCTCCTCCGGTCCTCCCCTATATTTTTCTCTCAAAACAAAACCAAAATAGAAAGATGAAAACAATATGGAACATATTTAAAAAGTAGATTAAAAAAATAAAGAAAATTATTGGGTGTTGTGGAGAAGACAACTACCATCAGGGTGTGGGGGATGGGGGTTAAATTGATTTTTTTAGCATAACATTTTTACTTTATTTACTAAATAGATTTTCAAATAATTTTTAACTTAAAATAACACATGTAATCATTTAATTGATTGTTTGCCATATCATCAACGAGTGTATTACACTCTCCTTCAGTTTTTTGCTTATTATAAAAAAAAGTGTCCAAATGACACAGCAGGACCCTACATGAGGTGCCTAAAATGAACATCGCACAATTAAGGTGTCTAAATGAAACTTAGTGCCAACTTTAGGGGGCCACCGATTGGTTTGACCTAATAAGATTTTTGAAAATTCTGCTTGATTATGTCAAAATCTACTTGTATTAACCCAAAGTTGGATTATTTGTCACCCCCCGAGCTTACATCCTGGATGTGACCAGCACTCGAGAACCATTGTTGGCTCCAAGTGAACCCTTGGCCTGGCTCAATACTCAGCGGAAGACATACTCAATAATATAAGAACTCAATTTCAAAGATTTAACTCAATTGTTTCAAATAAATACTTAGAATATTTTGAATAAAACATTCACTGGCCAAAAGAGGCAACTCAAGTCTTAAACATTAACAATGGAAATGAAAAGACTCCTGAACTACTACTGTCTATGAAGACTCTAAAACAATACGATGGAAGTCGGGACAAGACCCACAACATCCTAACAAAGCTGAAAATATAAATAGAACCCTCCGAAAGCAAGGAGGCTCATCGAAGCTAACTTGAACTACTGTGGTATCAACGAAACACATGTTGATGACCCTGGTTACCTGAATCTGCATCATGAAAAATGCAGGCCCAATGGTGTGAGTACATGGAATGTACAAGCATGCAAGGGGAACTCTAAAGCACATACATAAGCTTGGACTGTTAAAACGGAAGAGCATACTCACCTCATCTCAACTCAACTCAATGATACTTAAGGATACTCAAACTCAGAAGTACTCAACTCACTTCAATATAAAAGCAACAATAAAGATGCATTATAAAGAATCTTTTAATAGAGTAGCTAATAACTCAATGTATTTAAGAATACAAAATAACTCTTTTACTTTTATTTGGAAGATTCTCTAACTGACAACCATCTCTATGAGCTATATGATGATACAACGTCTCACCCACGCTGCCAGAACAGTCTTATATCTTGCATGTAACACCCCGAAAACTAGCAGGCTAAACTAGAGCTTGATGTGAGGGTTAGAGTCGTG
>JAJOOR010016444.1:0-34615 GCA_036250505.1 Solanum acaule | reverse complement strand
ACAGCTAAACAAGTTTCCGGTAACTTCCGAAACACATTTTTAGGAACTTTTTGGGTCAAATTCAAATATAATCATTTCATTAAGTTCTCGACTCCAAACTCACATGTGAGGCTCTAGTTTAACTCTATCATTTTCCGAGTCGTTACAGGTATTAAAACCAAGATTATTAATTTGATGGTCTAAGGGTATTGGGTTGTCATAGGTTCAGCTCGAGAGAGTGAATCCTAAACCGTTTTCAACACATTCAGCTCGAGAGAGTGAATGGACTAAAGCATAGGTTGTTCTTAATTACTGCTTAGTAGTGTTCGAGAGAAACCAATTTGATTCGGGGTAAATTGTTCAAGAGAAAGTTTATTCCCACTAAAGTCTACCTTATTCACTGATTTACAGCTAGTCACTATTAATTGCAATCACCCATCTGTCTACCTTAGCCCATAATCCAATCACATCCCAAGAACCCGTCTCTATATTTGTTATTTTCGTGTTATTTTTGTTGTAGCTGATATTTGAAACAAATCCCCCTGTTATTTGACACTTGTGTCACCCTAAACTTGAATCAAGCTTTTATTCGTAAATGTTTTTACCTATGAGTGACTTGAGCATATTCATGCTTTTCTATTGATTCTCAAATACGTACCACTCCCTTGGGACTCGACCTCAACTAACTTAGTTAGATTATATTACTAACTAACGATCGTTAACGCTTAGTATTGGATGAAGTGTCTTTGATAACGTTATTTTAAATCAAAATGGCACCGCTGCCGGGGAGTGGTGTTACTTGAGAATTTTTAGTTAAGCTGAATTTTGTTCTTGTTAGTCATAGTCGATCTTACTTAATTTTAGTTTTGTTTTGCTTGTTTGTGTTGTAAAACAGGAAGTATAAGTGTGAACGGCAGCAAAGGCAGCCAAGTAGGCCATCAAGATGACATCGAAAACCTCAACAATGTCAACGAGCCTAATGCTAATGACCCCCATCGTATGGGTGGTATTGGTGCCATTCGCTTGCCTCCAGCAAAAGGGAATTCGGTGTTCCACATCACAAGTACTATGTTGCAGCTCTTGCAATTGAAGGGGTTGTTCAGTGGTTTGGCTCATGAGGATCCCCATGAGCATATTAGAAACTTCGTGGATGTTTGCGGACCATTCTCCTTAAAGAACATTTCCCAAGAGTCGGTCCGGTTGAGGTTGTTCCCATTCTCTTTAATGGGAGAGCCATGTAAGTGGCTGGCTGAATTTCCACATGAATCAATCACTCGTGGGATGAGTTGCTCACCGCATTTCAAGTGCAATTTTTCCCTCTCTCGAAGATGATAACTCTTCGGGACAGCATTCAGAGCTTCAAGCGTCTAGAAGGCGAGCCAATTCATTAAACTTGGTTGCGATTCAAGAAGTTGGTGCTTCAATGCCCAACTCATGGCTTGCCTGACAACGTGTTGCTGCAGTATTTTTACCGGAGTCTTGATTCGGTAAATAAGGGTATTGCTGACCAACTTTCTCCTAGAGGTTTGATGCAGCAACCTTATGTAATAGCGGCTCAGCTCTTAGAGGCATGACTACCATAAACATGGTGTGGTATACCCATGAAAACCAGGTCTCCTCTCTCACGTTCAAATTAACCAAGGAACAGATGGAGAAGGAGAAAGAAATGGACTATAACATGGCCAAGATCATGACACAACTTGACATTTTGTCTAAAAATGTCATGGGAGCTGGTGCTCGAAGTGTCAATGTCATGGGTGTCAAGTGTGCTAATCCGGATGAGTCCAAGTTTGAGGCCTTGTATAATGAAGAGGTAAATTTCCTAGCCAACAAAGATGGTGGTTATCATTCAAACTACCCGAGGCAGGGTGGTAACCAAGGTTGGAATAGGGGTGAAGGTTGGAAGGATAGTGATCGAGAATGGAGGGACCAAAATCCAATTGGAAAGATGGGGAGAAGGATAAGTATATGCCTCCCCACGAGCGCCAAAAGCCAAAGGATTCGAAAGGTGGCCGGTCTGAGGATATGCTTTCTCGTATCTTCAACAAAGTTGAGGGGTCGGACAAGATTTTAAAGGAAATGAAAGAAGATGTGTCGACCCTTAGTTAGACCGTTACCTCTCATTCAGTATCGATCAAGTAGTTTGAGACCCAAATGGGTCATATCTCGTCTCATTTGAACCTGAGACAACAAGGGGGTTTGCCTAGTGACACTATGGCTAACCCCAAGAATGAGGTTTAAGTGTGGACTTACGTCGTGCCGTGACATTAACTAAGGCTCTGCTTGGGAGGCAACCTAAGTTTTATTTTCTTTCTTTTTAATTTTGAAATAATGGTGTGTTGATTGTGCAGGTCAAAGTGTGGAAAGTGTTTGAAAAGTGCAGATTGGCAAGCTAAAGGTCCAGTCACCGAAGAGGTCGGCGAGCCCACCTAGACCGCCGTTGGACTCAAGACATTTTTAAATTGGAGTCTGTAAAACTTAGTGAGCCCAGGAGCAATTTGGCAAATCGTTGACCAAGTACGCGATCCCGACCTAGTCCACCGTTTGGACCCCCACCTTTACTGGATTTCCTGTAAAACTCGGCGAGGTAAGTGACCACTCGGCGTGTCACCGAGTGAGTCAGTGAGAACGACTAATGTCTCCGAATTGGCGAGAACTGGACGGTTTTTAAAGGCCAAAGGTTTAAACTTTCAAACTCTTCACTTTCCCTCACTTTTAATCTTCCCAAACTCACACCCGCACATTAGTTTCTAGATTTCTTGCATTTTTAGAGTGTTTTAGTCATTGATTGTGTGTTCAAAGTGGATTACTTTGCCGTCTAGCATTTCAAATTGTATTAATCAGCATCTAAGATTGGTGTTTCGAACCCCGAGTTTATTTTTATTGAATTTGTACTCTTATGCAATGATTTTATCTTGTTGAAGTGTGTTGGGCCTCTCTGATAGTGTTAGTATGTTTGAATGCCTGTTTTAATTCGATATCCTTGCCCGTAATGCCTATAATGTTGAATTCCCATGATTTTGTGCCTTAAAATTGATTAAAACTTGTGGGGTTGTGCTTTCATGTCGTTGAGTCTAGTCGGGTGAAGTCTTAGTAATCCGTATTTGTGTCAAATGACGTAATTTGAAAATAATAGAGCGGGTGACGTCATTCTTAAAGGCAAAAGTCATCAAATGGCCAAATTTGGCAAAAATGGGAGAAGTCTGATTATCCTGGGGGCATGGGTTTAATGGGTCTGAGCTTAATTTGATTAGTGCATGCTTTGATTTTGTTTTCGGGGGTTGCGGGGTTAAATTTGAGAAGTTGGGTTGAAAGTAGGCACGTTGGGTTGCGGGGTTGAAGCTGGCCGAACCACTCGGCGGCTCGCCAAAGTTCCCCATCTCGCCTTTAATTTCATGCTATACTTGAAGTTTGATTCTGTAACTTTCGGCAAGAAGCTTGAGGTCGTCGAAGGCACTCGGCGACTCCCCGAAAGTCTTCTTGATCGCCCTTTGTCTACACCCCTTAACCCTTTCTGCACTATAACTTTCAGCGGGCTAATCCTTGCTCGCCGAATGTTGTCGGCAATTCGCCAAAAAGCCTTCCCATCGCCGACATACAAAAGAATTCTGAGAATTTCGAGCCAATCCTTTCGGCGAGTCTGTCTGCAACTATTTTTCTGTGCTTTTGATTTAAGTGTTTCTCACTTTTTCTAATGTTTTTGCAGACATGCCTAGACCGAAAGTTGCTGGGAGGAACCCGAAAGAAAGCTAAGGGGATTACACTCAATGAGGATGCAGCAGCATCCAGGGGAAAGGCCACCAAACTTCCCACAACTGGTGGGAAAGGCAAACGAAAAGAGAAGGCACATGCGTCACTGGAGATCAGCTCCGACAGTGATGGCATCTACGCCACACACCTCACCACCTCTGAGAGTGAGGGTGAACACCAGGTGCCTCAGACTAGAGCTTCTAATGATGATGAGCTAGTGCCAACACAGAGGGCATAGCTACGGTCAAAAAGGATGAATGATCCGTCTAGGATCAAGACTCCTCAGCTCACCACTTTCTCTCCTCCAGTTCCATCACAGGTAGTGGTGCTTGCACCACCAGTTCAGGGTCCTCCCCCCAAGTCTATGAATAGATTAAAGACTGAAGGGCTTAGGATGATTATTGAGGAGAAGTGTTTGTCCACTGATGGGGTGATTGATAGGTACCTAGAGATTATGAGTTGTCTGAAATCTCATAAGTTCCATATCTTCGCCAAGCCTCGTGGCCCGTATATTCCAAGCTGGGTTAGGGAGTTCTACAGCGTGTACAGTGCCTTGATACCATAAAGGAAGAAGCAGGCAGCAGCATTTAAACAGGTTGACTATGTAGTTATCCGGGGGAAGAGGGTGCAGTGTGATTTTTCTGCCATTAATGTTTTCCTAAAGTGCACTACGAGACTTGAAGATGACTGCTTGCATATGATCAGGACAAAAACGTTGGACAACATGAAGAAGTTGTTAGCTATGTTGATATCTGATGGCACTCCGAAGTGGTTGGAGGCAGGGGATCCAATAGAAAAGAAAGAATTGAATGTAGCTGCGAGGTTCTAGTTTGGCTTCATCAGTACGATCATGCCATCCCAAAATGAGTCAATTATGCACCTTGCCAAAGTAGTGTCTAGGCTGCATCCTTGATGGGACAAGGATCAATCTAGGTATGATTATGGCACAAGAGATGGTCATGAGAGCCAAGCAGTGCCATACCTCACTTTCATTCCCGGTGATGATCATCAAGCTATGTAGACGGGCTCGAGTTTCTAGAGATGTGAAGAAGGATATGGAAGTGATCCCCACATCCTCTACCAATATCCAGAGGATCGAGGTGGAGTATTTGAAATATGAGATGGAGAAGAAGAAGAAGGAAGCCCCGGTGGACTCTTCCCCAATTATGGACACAGACTCATTACCTGCAGAGGCATATTTGCCTACTCCGACCCCTGGGCCTTCAGGTACTTCTTGTGTTGTACCTTCTGACATCCCTAATTCTTCTTCTGCTGCACTGCCTCCTAGACTTGTTGTTGTTGATGTCTCCCGGGCCCCGCTCACTCAGGCTGTATTACTCCGAATAGGGCAGCTTGCCCATTATGTCGATCGTCGTGCTACCAGACTCGATGCCTCCATTCCAGGCATGATTCAGAAAAGCCTGGCTGATGTTGTGACACCATTGAGCGCTACTATTGATACCCTTGCGGCTAGGATGGCGATGTGTGAGCGTGGCCAAGGGGCCACCGAGGAGGTGACAACTTTAAAGGTCGTTATTGCTGTGTTGAGGAGTGAAGTGGATTAGTTGAAATCCACCGACATGTCCATGATTTTTGGGACGATGGAGATCTCAGATGTACCAGATATGCCTCCAGCTACCAGCGGAGATGAGGTTAGAGTTGAGGAGATGGCTGATCCCGAGTCTGAGGCGGAGACGGATGAGGAGATGCTTGAGGTTGCTGAGGAAGCTTTGTATGAAGGCCTCACTGAGACTGAGGAGGCCATGTTCGATGTAGTTGTCCAGGCTTCTTTGGCGGATACACCATTGGCTGATCCTAGTGCAGCTATTGTTCCTTCTAAGTTGATTCCAGGCACTTATGCCTAACTCCAGATTGATGCATCGAGCACTGATGCCCCGACAGATGAAGTGACTGAGTAGACAGGATCCCTTCTTTACCTTCCTCTCTGCCTTACTTTATTTTGACTTTTGGATATTTTTGCTTGCATTTGAGGACAAATGATTTTTTATTTGTGGTGTGGTGAGGCCCACCTTTTGTGACCTTTTGTGACTTTTGTTTTGTGTATATATTTGGGTTTTGAGTTATAATTGTGTGTTACACTGCTTTTGTGGATGATTGAGCTTGTGGCTTCGTGTTCTTAAATGTAAATGATTTTTGGACCCTTCCAGAAAAAAAATTGTGCCACCTCTTGTTTGTGTTGAGTGTGGCTATTCTCTTGCAAATTTGAGTATCGGTTTTGATCAATACCGATGACTTGAATAGTGCTCATAATCGAACAAAAATGAATGCACGGCTACGATGAGGCCAAGTGAAGTTGCATAGACGATATGTGAACTTTTTGCATCTCGTTGTAACTAGCCAAGTATCAAATTGAGTCTCTTGTGATGAACATTGCACACTAGCGAAAGTGTGGTGTCTTGTTCGACACTGGTGTCAATGCCTTGTGTGATGAGCTTACCGTGAACCATGTGTGATGACACCTAGAATTTGCCCCGTTGGTCTGGTCGACTAATTGATGCAATCTTTCGATATGATCTTAGGCAACTTTGAAGAGTGTGAAACAATTTGACATTATACCTCTTTTTGTGGCCTACCTTGTGAGTGTGTGAACTTCGTTTGAGCACCCCTTGAGCCTTAACCTTTTCTTGGAAGAAACATGATGAAATTGTGACCTTTCTTGATCCATTACCCATAATCCTCATGATTTGTAGTTTGTGTGAATAGCCAACTTAGGCCAAATGCCTAAGTTGGGGGTGTGGTGAAAAGAGAAGGTAAATCAAGAAGTGCAAGAAATTCCCCTTTGACCCATGGTTTTGAGAAAAATGGAACCCATCCATATAAAAAAAAAAAGAGAAAAAGAAGAAAAGAATGAAAAAGAAAAAGAATGAAGAAGTTGTAGAATAAAGTTTGAAAGTGCAAAGAAAATGGGGTTTCCAACAATCCATGGAAAGTGAATAATAGGGTGACTCGTGAGCACGAATGAAAATGATGAAGAAAAGGAAAAGAAAGTGTTATTCACACCACATTTCATGAGGATTACAGCCATTGAGCCTAAATGACCATACATTTGCACTCAGCTTCGTTACAAGCCTTGAAAAGACTTTTTTTATCTTGAGTGAGCTGAAACAAGTGTCAATTGGAAAATAAGGGCAAACCTATGGGTGAAGTCATGCATTGTATTCATCTTTATGAGTGTGAACGTTGTATTTGATTTCAGAGCTTTCAATTGTGAACCATTGTGTGAATATGGAATCATTCTTTGTGTGAGAGCATTTGAGTACCATTGTTGAGCTTGAATTTGCATTTGAAGCAAGTATTGTGAGCTTGAGATTCTTTGATAATGGGGAGTCACAACTTGAATCTTTGAGTGCACAATTGATCCTTGCATGAGTAAGTTGAGTCTTTTTGTGTGCATTCGTGATTGAATCTTGTGTATTACTGTTTGAGACATCCTTTTTGAACTACTGAACTTGAATTTTACTTGAGGACAAGTAAAAGTTTAAGTTGGGGGTGTTGATGAGTCCACGATTTGGACTCATTTTGGGCTTTATTTTAATAGATTTAGTGTCCTCAAATACATATTTTGTGCCAATAACTGATGAAAATCCTTCAATTTCAGGTATTTGGATTGAGGAACAAAGCATGGACACTAATAAGCAAAAAGGAACAAGGTAGCCGAAAGAACGAAGAAAAGAAGGCATGAGGATCGCCTAAACCATTGGGCGAGTCGCCAAATGGCCATGGTCTCGCCTAATGTTCCAGTGTGCCAAGCCCTGAAGGAGAAAATCAAGTCAGCGATAGAAAAGAGCAGTCAGCGAGTCGTCGAACGGTTCCATGATGCAGTACTATAACCCCCAAATTTACAGAACTTGAATATGCTGAAGGCCAGAGCAGAAAGGCGATGGAATTGACCAAAGGGCGGATCACCGAGTGGATTGGAGATCCCGACTTATGGCGCCGAATGATCCTTCGCTGCACATTTTTGGCGACTATAAATACATTTTTAAATTCTTAGATTTTAAAGAGGAAGTTTTAGTATCTATCATTTTATTGTTCAGTTTTCAAGTTTCAGAGCTAAGAACTGAGTTTTGAGACAATGTTTCCTTAGCTTTGAAGATTTAAAGATTTCCATTTCTGAGAAATTGGAAGTGAGTGTTGAAGATTCTTCATCTTAGACTTTTGTAAAGACAATATTAATCTTACCCAGTTGATGGAAACACAATTTGGTAACGATTTCTATCTTTTTATGATGTTTAGCTAAAACCCCAATTCTGGGGGTGTGATTATCTGATTATGAATTGATTTAGCTGTTGTGTATTGTTAATTAATAGTGTAAATGTTGTTTAAAAGTGATTTCATTCAGTAATTGTAACTTAATCTAAAGGGTTGTAGTTGCAAATGCAACTCTACCTTCATGTTTTTATCTTGCTCGAGAGAGAGCTTATAACCAAGATTACTGATTTGATGGTCTGTGGGTATTGGGTTGTCATGGGTTCAGCTGAATAGAGTGAATCCTAAACCTTTTTCCACACATTCAGCTCGAGAGAGTGAATGGACTAAAGCATAGGTTGTTCTTAATTGTTGCTTATTGGTGTTCGAGAGAAACCAATTTGATTCGGGGTAAATTGTTCGAGAGAAAGTTTCTCCCTACTAAAGTCTAGCTTATTCACTCATTTACTGCTAGTCACTATTAATTGCAATCACCTATTTTTCTACCTTAGCACATATCCAATCACATCCCAAGAACCCGTCTCTATATTTGTTATTTTCGTGTTATTTGTTGTTATAGTTGATAGTTGAAACAAATCCCCCTGTTATTTGACACTTGTGTCAACCTAAACTTGATTCATGCTTTTATTTGTAAATGTTTTTAACTATGAGTGACTTGAGCACATTCATGCTTTTCCATTGATTCTCAAAAATGTACCACTCCCTTGGGAATCGACCCCAACTCACTTAGTTGGGTTATATTACTAACTAACGATCATTGACGCTTAGTATTAGATGAAGTGTCTTTGATAACGTTATTTTAAATCAATATCACACATAAGTGATTACTCAGATGCAATTCTGATCAATTTTCTAAATTCTGTTTTTCTTCCCAAACTATTTTTCAGTTCTACAAAAAAAAACATAAACTTTGTGCGGCCTCTCTTATTTCTCCAAAATATTCATCTACTGACAGTAACGTTATATATGATCCAATTTTTCTCTGAGCTAATCTAAAATTTTGTGCTGAATCTCTACACTTTTAGCCAAATATGTTGCTTAGATTTCATATTTATTCTTCTAAACAGGGATTGCATATGCATCTATATGTTAAAGTTTTAATGCCACATAATACCATTTGACACATGTTTCATGCCTTGCGTAGGGATATACATTTGCTTCTATGGATAGTGTCAACGAATTTGAATTGATCTCAATATATTCTACTTCTTAATCTTTTATTTTTTACGGATACAATTTCAGATTACTACAATAGAAGGAAAGTTGTGGAAGTAAACTTGCATTTTGATATTGTATACTGTCAGGAGAAAGGGCTTTTAAACATATTTGTAATTTTGCAATGTTTTAGCGTATTGTGCTTAGTTATTTATTTTTCTGGCTTGAAAAATGGTACATATTCCGTATTTCATAGATAGTGCACAGTCCGCGCTTTCTTACAAACTAATCCTACCTAAACCTTTTTCAGCTAAATGAGCCTGATTGTAAGAAGCTTCCATAGAATTACAACTTCTAATCTTAGACACTAACAATTTGTGCTACATATCCCTGTAACTTGCATTGAATATATTAAACAATATCTACTTTATTATGCTACACCTAGTTACATGCAGTATTGTCAAATGCTCGCTTTAAGAGTGCTTAATATGTAAAGCGACACTCAAAATGTGATGAGAGCTTCACCTCACTTAGAGTAGTCATCAAGGTTCTAAGGCATATATTCCCTTGCCAATGATCCTATTCTGAATAGGCAATATTAAACAATTGATATTTCACTTTATTGTAATTCTTTTTCAATTTTTTTGTTCAAATATTTTTCATTCATTCTTGATGGCTCTCAACCAGTTCCACAAATATTTCTTGGTGAAAACCAATTAAATCCATTTTTTCAGAGTTGGGTTCTCCTTCTACAGTTCATCTCTTAGTCTCTAATAATAATTTAGGTTTTGATAGCTCTTGCAGTAGTCATAGTTTATTGTGTCGATCGAGCTTGTGTAAAGAGTTAATTTAATAATTTTCCTTTCTCACTGTTTGATATTATGCTTGTGGTCCTTTAGATTTGATTTGTTATGATATTTGGGGTCCAGCCTCGGAAATCTCAAGTGATGGTTTTCGTTATTATTTTCTTTTTTTATCACTTTAGCAAATACTCTTGGATATATATTATTGAAAATAAATCTAATGTTCTTGATATTTTTCATCAATTTCATTTATTGGCTGAGAAATTCTTCGGTTGCTCCATTTATCAATTTCAAGCATACTGGGGAGGTGGTTTCAAGCCTCGACTTCCTATGTGCACACACATGGAGTCACACAACGTGTTTCCTATCCATAAACCCCTTAACAACATGGGTGTGCAAAAAGAAAACATAGGCATGTCACTGAAACTGGCTGTGCACTTCTTTTTAACTCACATGTTCATTTTAATTTATGGACAAATGCATTTGAAACGACAGTTTTTTCCAATTAATCTTCTGCCCACTCCTCTATTAAATCATCAAAGTCCATGTGAAATTTTTCTTGGTGAAAGGCATGAATATAATCAACTACATATTTTTGGTTCATTGTGCTACCATTGGCTTCGTCCTCATTCCATTCCCTGTGTCTTTCTTGGTTGTACTTGCACTCAGAAAGGCTACAAGTGTTATAATCGTGTCCCTAACAAATTTTTTGTTTCATGTCATGTGTTATTTGATGAATAAGTGTTCCATTTTCAAGAAGTTGATGGTGTGTGCGCGTTGCATCCACTAAGCCTGACACAAACCTATTTCTTGTTATTACTACTGCTCATATGGGTCTAGCTACACCCATGCATCCACCAATGTCGCAACCTCAACTCATGCAATGTCGGAATTAAACTCCTAATCCCTCCCCCTGTAAAATATGGCTAACACTAGCCAAAAACTTGAATCTGAAAGAGAAGAGAAGACACAATACCTACACAAGCTTCATTGAGAAGAGTAGATTTACAATATTAGCACAAAAAAAGACTCAACAACAAGGAATGAAAAAACAACTTCAATGATAAGAGAAGGTCCCTTGTTGTCTAGGTTTTCGTGATAAGAGAGTTGAGACAATGTATGCTTGAGACAAGAGCAATATTCTTCAATGTTGCAAAATCTAGGTTTTGATCTTTGTCAAGTCTACTTATAAATGAGATAGGGACAAAGGGAAAAACCTTAACCTCTTAGTCTTAGTCGAGATGTACAAGGACATTATTGTTCTGATGTCACCCTGTCATACTGCTCTAGTACACTGCATAGACAAGGTACACTTTATAATATAGTTGTTGACATCACATAAAAAAATGTTATAGGTACTAGGTCCCTTCATGAAGTTTTTCAATCATCAAAATCATCTTTTCAACATTATAACATTTTCCCCAGTTTTGATGATCATGATAAACTATGCAATCATTTCAGCCACTTCGTAACCATACAAACACTTTCAACGTGACTTCCCTATGTCATATAGATCCACCTGACTTCATCTGCTCACCAACATTCTTCCTATCAATAATTCCCTATGTCTCCAATATCCCTGTCTCTAATATTTTTGCCCTTTTGGAATCATAAAAAGGAGTGAATAGTAAACCAAACATAAGTGCAATAGTGCAATGCTAATTCATGGACAGTAAGGTAACTCTAACACCTCAGAATTGGGAAAATCAAAGAAGGCCAAAAGATGGCTACTGGTTCAATTCCACAAGACAAGTCAACGAGTCACAAGAAGTTCTACGGGAAATTATTTTATAAATCAAGCCCCAGTAACTCATTCCACAATTGACCAGGATGGACCGTCGAATGGACTACGGACCCTAGGAAGGTCCCGTAGAAATGTTCCAGACTTAGTGAAATTTTGAGCTATTATATGATGTTTTTAGCTTGTATTAGTGACTTAATTATTCTTTTTCAAGGATAATAATATGTTTATGTTTATGACTAATCTTGTTAGGATTTTACTTAGCATCGAGAGGATATTGAGATGGACGCTCTCCCATTAGTAGAGGTCGGGTCTCTAGTAGCAATATCCTTGTCCCAAACTATGTGCCCCCGTAGGTTGTCTTAAGTGTCATAGTTAGTGGACCAACCTAAGATAGAAGTTAAGGCCCTTTCATTGGCAACTAAGGACATCTCTTTTTGGTGTGGGAGCAAGATAGCGGATTCCACGTTATAGCTCACGTGGTCTATGCCGGTTAATAGTAAATATCCCACAAAATGAACTAGGTTAGTTTCAAATGTTTTATGAATCTTTCCTTATGTTTTAAGATGCATTGACCATGTACATGATTTATGATTCATCTTTAAGGATTTTTACTATGTTGAACTTGGTCATGCACATCAGGTTTTTCGATTATATCCCCTTATAATCATATTTCATGTTTTATTGCATGTCCCTCATATTTAGTACATTCCATGTACTGATGCATACTTGTGCCTACATTGTTTCACTAATGTAGGGCTTGACGACTCCTCTCCCTCTGTTCGTGGATAGTTGATCACTCTAGAGGTTTGAAAAATTGGTGAGTCCTCATACTCTAAGGACCATTTTGATTTTATTGCTTTATTATGTCTTTACTTTCGGATGTTGTACGTGGTGTACGAGTTACGTCCCGACCACTTCTTTTGTTGATTTATAAAGGCTTATCAAGACTATGTTAGACTTCCGCTTTGAAATGTCAAACTGTTTCTTTGATATTAGATGCTTTACTTTTGTCTATTACTATGTGTATATGTATGTCAAGTGGCTTGTTTAGGGTCTCTCGGGGTCTTATATGTGTACTTTTGGTCGTGATAGTAACACATCGTTAATAAGGAAAGAAATATAAGAAAATTGAACATCAATGCAAGTAGCTAAAAGAAATCATTCCATTAAAATCGGGTACAGGATCATTGGGAGTGTACATATATAAAACACACAAAAAAATCCGTAGAGGAACAGAAACAGATGAAGAGATAAAAGAAACTGATGTTCTTGGAGAATAAGGGGTGGACTACAATGTACCAAATTATACATGAGAGAAGGCATCTATAGTTTGTTGACAAGCTTGTCGTGGTACTCATTGGCAACAACATGTGCAGTGACTAACTACTAAGTTGGGTCCCCAACCTTATCCACACCAAAGATCCTTCTAGACATAACTCGACATTTCAGAGTTAATGAAACTGTTAGAATTGTATTTTGAGGTCGTCTATGTGGAGTTTTGATTGAAATGAACCATTCAAGTTTAAAAAACTCAAAAATATGGAAACTTGCACAAAACAAAAATGAACGACCAGTTAGCTGAATCGATAATCCCAACAAGCCATAAATGATTTGGGGTCAAGACTGCTCTAAATGCTGAATAGGGTACATTAAAGAGAAAATGACCATGAGGGTCATTATAGGCATGTCCACAAATAGTGAAGTGCATGTGAAATGTCATTTGTATCAACTTAGCAAGGTGAATAGGTATATTTATATACACGTTAGTGAATTGTTTTGCTTTTTCAACAAGGATCACAACCAAACCCTACTTTTTCTTATTACTAACGCAAATTCTCTCTTGCAAGTTCAATTTATGTACCACATATAGTATTAGGTAGTTGGCAAAAAAATCAAATAATTTTATATGCTCGATAAAAAATGAGCAACTCAAGAATTGAAAATGCTTATAAGCATACGAATGTCAAAGTATAACCTTCTTGTAAACACCAACCCAAGAATAAAGAAATTTAGCTATACATGATTCGATTACAAAGTAAAGAAATCATGAATAAAATATCTTCACGGATTAAAGAAAGAAGTAATAAAGAATTAAAAACCTACGCAAATATTGTGCTTCTACCTTTCTCTGTATTCTAGGACTGATATCCCTATATTTATATATATATATATATATATATAGAGAGAGAGAGAGAGAGTTCCTAGAAATCCCGAGATGTTACCCTTAATTAAATCAAAGTGAATAATTAAGGGGTATTAAATGTTGTCTTTTTCCTATCAGAATTGTTACCATCTACTCAATTACGAGTGTTTTAGAACATAGATTGTGATAGTTCAGGTAAAAAGGGGTAGGTTGTGATAGCTAGGGTAAGAAAAGGAAGCAATTGATAGTTAAAGTGTGAAACTCGTGAAAAATAATAATACAAATATGTATTTAACCATTATCTTTAAAACAAAAGAAGGTAAGATAATTAAATTGATTGACATGACAGGTAAGTAATAGTTCAGGTGCATCTCGTACCTCTATTTTTTATATATATGTTTTTTCACACTCCTTATCAACATGAATTCCCAAAATTTAAGAAATACATCTCAATACAAGTCTTATCGAATTTCCACATCAAAAAAGATTGATTTAGAAAATTTAAGAATTACAACTCCACTCTTGGTCAGGCAGTCCATAACAAAAGTTGTGCATCAACTATTAAGTCCACGTATGGTGTTAACTTATCAGTGATGATTGGTGATATATGTGAAGAAATGCAGAGACCTGATATATATTTTGGAGAAATCAAATAAAGGAGTTACTGCAAGTAGAAATACAGAAAGAAAAGTCATTTTAAGAGTACCCCTACACACCAAAAACCTAAAAAGATACTCCATCTGTCCCTAATTACTTGTCCACTTTATTTGAATTGACACACCTATTAAGAAAACAATTATTGATATAGTGAGTTTACCATTTTACCCCTATTAATTATGAAGTGGATGAATAAAAAATTTAAAATTTTTCAAAAGTTCTACCTTTTTAAAAATAATTAATTGAGGGTATAATAGGTAAATTGTTTTTGTCCTTTCTTGATTTGTCAAAATGGACAAGTAATTAGGGACAACTATAAAAGGAAAAGTGGACAAGTAATTAGGGACAGAGGGAGTAATAGTGTTGGTGACGGTTCAATTTGATTCTCCACCTTGTTGATGAAATTTGATTCTCCACCTTGTTATCCCTCCCCCTACCACCAATTTTGAGGAAAAAAAATGAAATAGCACAAACACAACTTTTCCCTTTGAAATACTACTAACATATTAAAATATACACATTTATTTTTTGCAAAACCTGGGAAAAAAGTTTAAATTGTAGCGTGTATTGTCTAGGATATGACTTTGTACAAGGATGGAGAGAAACAAAATAATGTGAGTACAACAAAATAACTTTTCCTATGAATTGAAACTGAAACTATTTTCAAATTAAGAAAACATTTCATCATATTAAACACAATTATATTCCAATATAATAGGTCACTTTTAATAATCATTGTTCCATATATTTCTGCAATTTATCTGTTGACCTTCATACTTGTTAAGATCTCTATGTTTCTTGGTAATCATCTTAATCTCAAAAAACAAGGCATGCAATGACAGTTTAATCAATCATAGAAATTTGTACCTTTTATGTTTATGTATAATCATTTTCTCAACTTTATTTTAATAACTAGTCTTTGGAAACATACGTTGCATGTTTTTATCTTATATATGAAATTATTGCAAAAGGACATAGAATAGATAATATACAAGAAAATACTTGTTTAAATGACAAATTTCTAGGTTCATCAATAAGAAGTTTCTATGCAGTAGGTATACCTGAGATTATAATCTTGAAAATTACCTCATTACTGTTGAATATTATTTTGTGGACGGGCACAATTGATTTCTCACAACCTGAATTTTATTATATCTAAGTTCGGGTGACCCATTTTTAACACGTAAATTCGCCCCTGCCTAGAACATTTCTAGACTTTTCTTTCTAGAATACTCATTCTAGAGATGTTCCTTCAATTCTCTACAACTCTGGAATATTCTAGATTTCTCTTTACTTATTTTAAGTAAATAATTAAGTTGGTGATGAATTATTAACACTCCCCCTCAACACCAACTTAACTTTTTCGTTGCGTCTATTGTGAGTGATTTTCTGAAACTTTGCAAGAATCATAACGTCCATGCCCTCTGAGGATCTCCACCTTTGTCAGATTATTCCGATCCCTACTCTTTGAAGGTTGTTCAAAGTAGTATCCTCTTTGATGTTAACCACCTGGTTTAGTGTTGCATCCCTTTACTTGGTATTTGGATGCTTCAATCATGTAGACCTCCTTAGTTGCAATTATGATGCTTCTTGTGACGTGTATTCTCCCCCATTGTTTGTACGGAGACATTTGATTTTTCTTCCAATGTCATTCTCCACAGTATATTGGAACTCTTTAAACTTCTCAAATCTTTAGATTTCTCTTTTAAGAAGTAAATCCATACGTACCTTGTGAATTCATCAATGAATATTACCATGTAATGGTAACCGCTAATGGAGGACTGCTTTACCGGTCTAAACAGGTCTGAGTGTACTAGCTCCAATGGCTCCTTTACTTGATTCTTCAATTCTCCATAGGGAAGTTTATGTGCATTCCCATATTGACATCCAACACATATAATGACTCCTCTAATCTAAAGTTGGGAAAAACCTTTTTAATTTTGACTGTTGCATTGTGATTTTTAGTTTGTTGTAGCTCACATACCCAAGACGTGTGTGCCATAGATCAATTATTTCATTACTTCGAGTTTTCTCAACATAAGTTGTCTCAGCTAACATGATGTAGATTGATTCTAATCTTCTCCCTTCAATGATTGGTATGTTGGTAACTTTTAAGTTTTGATATAATTCTACGTCATTTAGCCCAAACAAGACATAGTTACCAGAATATGTTAGTTGTGATACAAATAATAAGTTCTTCTTTATACCTGGAACATTGTAGACATTTTGAAGTTCCACTTGTCTTAAGTTGTGATGAGGCATGGACAGCGTCTTACCAATATGAGTTATTGGTATTTCTGAATTATTTGCAGTCACCTCTATTCGACCGCCTTTATATTCACTTATGTTGATGAGCTTTTTCTCATCACCAGTCATGTGATTGGAACATCCTGAATCAATGATCCAATCATTTTCACAATCGACCAGTTTCTTACTTATAGTTGTAAGTACGATCTCCTCTTTTTTGTTAGAGTGACAGGGGACAAACTCCTCATGTTCATTGTTTTCTTCAACTATATAAAAAGTCTCGAATTCTCATTCTTCTTCATCTTGTTGGTTTTGGGAAGTAGTAGCTACATTACCTTCATTTTTGTTGTACCAGAAGTCTTTGGCGTAGTGTCCTTTCTTTCCACAATTGTAGCACTTCTCCATTTTCTATTTGTTTTAAGTCTTTCACCTGCTTGTTTTGTCGTTGAGTTCTTTGATGTTGATTCTTTTGGTCTTCCCTTTTCCGTGAGGTTCCCTCTGCTTCTATTTTTTTTATAGTCTTTCCTTTTTCTGAAGAGCGCCTTACCTTCATCTTTTATAGTGTACTTGATAATGTCTTCTCCAAATCTTCTTCATTTGCCAACAGATTTTCCAACTCAGATAAAGTTGGTTCTGTGGCCCACCCCATGTGGCTGTAATTATTCCTTTTTACTCCGGCCTTAGACCATGAACAATGATTCTTCTCATTCTTGTCTCTGTGATGGCATTCTGTGGATCTAATTTTGATATTTCATCAGATAAAGATTTTACCTTTGAGAAGTATTGGTTGATCGTCATATTCTGTTGAGAGATCAACAAAAGCTCATTTTCAAGCCTTTGTAATCTCGTATAATTCTGCTTTGTAAAAATCGTTGCCAAGGTTTCCCAAGCTTCTTTGGGTGTCTTGACATTCTTAATTCACTGTAGGAACTCATCCTCTATGGTTATAGTGAGAGCATACATGGACTTTCCAGTTTTGACCTTCAACCTTTATGCTACTTCAACATCTGTTGGTGGTGTGTTTTCTGATCCACCGTTGATATCCCATAATTCCTGGCCGAGAAAGTAATATTGCATTCTCGTGATCTGTATTACCTGCGTTGAGCTTCTCAAAGTAATATTGCATTCTCATGAATGGGAACAATTGATTTCTGACAACTTGAATTTTATTATATTAAAGTAAGAACCCTTCTTCGGTCTTACAATTTTTACACACGAACATTTCTTGCACTCACACTCTAGCAACTCTCTCTTATTTCTCACTCACTTGTTTCTTTACTCTCTTGCTTACTTTATTTCTTGTTTTCTTACTTAGTTACATATAAAATGAACCACCTCTATTTATAGGTGATCAAGAATCTAGAGAGATACATACTACTCTCTTCTAGAATATTCCTAACTATATTTTTCTAGAACGATCTTTTCTAAAACATTTCTGGCCTTTTCTCTCTAGAATACTTATTCTACAAATCTTCCTTCAATTCTCTACAACTCCGGAATTTTCTATATTTCTCTTGACTTATCTAAAGTAAATAATTAAGTTGGTGATGAATTTTTAACATTCCCCCTCAACACCAACTTATTTTTTTCTTTGCATCCGTTATGAACGATTTCTGAAACTTTGGAAGCATCATAACGTCCATGCCCTTTGAGGATCTCCACCTTCGTCGAATTATTCCGATCCCTACCTTTTGAATCTTCTTCAAAGGTAGTAGCCTATTTGATGTTAACCACCTCGGTTAATGTTGCATCTATGTACTTGGTGTTTGGATGTTTCAATCGTGTAGACCTCCTTAGTTGCAATTGTGATTCTTCTTGGAATTTTTCTTACAACTCATATGGTGTTTCACTATCTCCAATTCTATAAGATCCTCCTTCCTTTATTGGAAGTACCTCCTAGTTAGATTCTATCTTGCTCCCTTGTTATACTTCGCTGAGCTTTACTTGCAATTTTTTATCAACAACTATTGAGTCTAGCAGGGAGACTTCTTTGGACCACCAAGAAGACGCTTGGTCACATACCACATTTCTTCACACAGATGTTGTAACACCTCGGATTCAAAAGATAAGAAATTGCAGTCTTTCCAAAAACCTGGTGCCAGCACAAATGGAGCCACCGTCAGACCGTTGGTGGGACCACGGTCCGTGAGTTGGTATGTTGTTGGCAAGTCAAAAGATTAGATGAAACGTTTAATTCCAGTACTTTTTGATGGTCCACTAGGAGGCCCGTTGACCTTTCCACGAGTCATAGGTAGGTCTTGTCGGTGAGTCTCAGACTTAGTGGGATCTTAAGAATTTGATGTTGGACCCATGGAGGCCATGTACAGACCGTAGGCTGACCAACGGACCATGCATGGGTCCCGTCAGTCTAAGGTCCAAGAACAAAGTTTCTAAACACATCAACGGTCGACCAGGATGATCCATAGGTGGACCTATGGACCGTAGGTCCCCACCGTCGACGGGAGTCAATAGTTATTTTTAGAAGGGCTTTTGAGTCTTTTTCCAATTGTTTTAACACTACATCATTTTGCCTTCTACCCAAAGCCCTATATAATGATTTTAAACACCGAAATCACCAAAACTCAATTCATTCTCTTAAATTTCCAAAATTTGATCAAGCTCCTCCTCTCAAATATTTCTCTGTAAGAAAGAAGAAGAAGAAGAAGTCAAATTAGGGTTTCAAGATCACGCCTCCAATTCACCAAATTGCTTGTGGGATTTTACATCAAGGTATGATAGTGTTCACTTATGGAGCCCTTTCCTCCATAGGGTTTCTAAATTCTTCAATTTTTAAGTTAGAAATCTACAATTGAAGTTAGGGTTTTCTTCCATGTCATGGGTTCCTTTCAAAATTGATTCAATTGATTGTTTTATGACTTTTTATGTATGAATTGAAGTAATTGCATGTTTTAAGTTGATTTCCCATAAACCCATGCATAACCAATGTTTTCTAAGCTATGATTATATAATGTGGGTCTTAAACCATGAAAGATGAATTTATGGAAATAACATGCCGTCTCTTTGTGAAATTGATGTCAATAAATTTGAAGTTGCTTTGACTTTGAAAATATGATGAAGCTTATGAATCATTGAAAAATGCATGTTTTATGAAAGTAATGCTTATAACTCAAGGAAGCTTATACGTAAAGGTATTTATATGTTCTATGAAGCTTGGCCACATAACATGAATGACATCTAGATTTGCCCTCAATGCTTTCCGAGCTATTTTCCTAAATTAGGTCTTGATTAGTATGGTATCCGGATATGCCATCAATGATTATAGACCACGATTTCAAAACTATTTCCATTAGTAGTTGGGCATTTCTAGTATGATATGAATGACTATGGACCTTAAAAGCTATTATGAAAAGATCATGGTGAAAGGTTTTCTCACGCATGGTTTAAGGAGCTATCCTTTGATGTCTCTAGCTTGGATTGGTTGCTTAATTGTAACTTTCCATGGATGATAATATGAATTTAGATTGGATTGGTTACTTAATTGTGCCTTTCCATGGATCATAAGACAAGTTGAGATTAATAAATACTTCATGGGATTTATGCTTAGCGTCGAAAGGATAATGAGATGGAAGCTCTCCCGTAGTTGAGGTCAGGTTTCTAGTAGCAATCTCCTTATCCCATACCCCCATAGGATGAAGGTCTTAAGATAGACATTAGCTAGTGGATCTACGTAAGCTAGAAGTTCATGGTCTTACCTTTGAAAGTAGGACACCACATTTTGGTCTGGGGCAAACACCAAATTCCATGTTATAGCTCACATGATCTCTATGTCGGTTGAGGCCACTTCGAACAATAATAATGAACTAAGGTTACTTCAAGAAGTATCTCACATGTGTTTAAAGATGATTTTACATGTATTGATCATGATTACGATTTATGTTTTCTAACCCTCTTATCTTATGTTTTGACTTGGTCTTTGCCTATCACTAAAATGTACTTTTAGCTTTATTTCATAACTTTTATGCATTGCTATCATACTTGGTACATTTTTGTACTAACACATACTCTTGCACATTGTTTCACTAATGTAGGGTCCGACGCTTTTATTCCACTTCTTTGTGGCTAAGGATCTTTTAGTAGAAGTTTTAAAATCATTGAGTCCTCATGTTTCGAGGACCGAATCTTTATTACTTTTGTCTTTATTTCATTTTGACATTGTATTTGATGTACAGGTTACATCCCGATCACTCTTGATGTACTATATGGCTTTGAGACTATGTTAGATTTCCACTTTATTTTGACAAACTCTTTTATGATATATAATTTCTTTAAAACTCAATAGATTCTATTATCTTGTTTATGTATGCTAAGTGGATTTTTAGGGCCTCTCGGGGTATTATATGCCATGTCACGTCAAGGGTCTACTTTGGATCGTGACAAATTTGGTATTCAGAGCACAAGGTTTAGAAAGGTCCTAGGACGTATCATAAGCCACGTAAAGTAGAGTCTTGTTCGTGAGTGTGAAGCACGCCAAATTTATGAATGAGAGGCTATAAGATGCTTAGGAAGTTCCACTTCTTTTATTTCTCTAAAGTCGTGCGATAGAGTGTAACTCTAGGTTTCCTTCTCTCTTAACCCCTATTTATGATTTTTAGAATATGCCTCCCTGAAGGAATCTCATTTGAAGGAATGTTTGTGAGAATTTGAGACAAGAGGTTTCCCAAGTGCAGGTCGACCCTTTGGCCGAGAATATGACTAATGATGAGTTTCGAGCTGCATTTTATGTATTGGACCAAGCTATGATGGCTCAAGCAAATAGAGAGGTTGTGGCTACCGTGAACTCAAATGTGGGTACGGCGGCAACTAGAGTAAGAGACTTTACTAGGATGAATCCTATGAAATTTCATGGTTCTAAGGTTGAGGAAGACCCTTAAAAGTTCATTGATGAAGTGTATAAGGTGTTGATGATCATGGGAGTGACGTCAATGGAAAAGGAGAAATTGGCGGCTTATCAACTTAAGGGTATTGCTCAAGTTTTGTTCAACCAATGGAAAGAACAGAGGGCGGTAGATGAGGGTCCACTAGATTGGGAGAAATTTTGTTCCACTAGGTTGCTTTTCTTGATAGGTTCTATCCCCTTGAAATGAGGGAGGAAAAGGTACTTGAGTTCATTAACCTCGTCAAAAGGATATGATTGTGAAGGAGTATGCTTTGAAATTCACAAAATTGTCCAAATATGCTACAACTATGGTTTCCGATCAGAGGGCAAGGATGAGTAAATTTGTGTCGAGTGCTTCCGACATAGTGATCAAAGAATGCCTAACCGTCATGCTTGTTAAGAAGATGGATCTCTCCCGTTTGATGGTTCATGCACAACAAATAGAAAAAGAAAAGCTTAAGGAGAAAACTAGGGATTCAAAGAAGGCAAGAAGGGAAGATGGTGATTCTTCACATTCAAGGTCTGGTGGAGGTAATCGTTCTGAAGGTAAGGGTTCTAGTGAGGAAATGTGGCCCGAGTGTCGGGAGTGTGGGAGAATACATAAGGGTGAGTGTCTAGCTTGTTCAAATTCATGGTTTGGTTGTGGAAAGATGGATCATAAGATAAGGGATTGTCCTTCGGTTGCTAGAAATGAGGGAGATAATCATCGACGGGCTCAAACCTACCCTTCCTCTGGTCCTAGTGGTGGTCGGAAACAAGATAGGTTTTATGCTCTTCAAACTCAACAAGATCATGAGGGTTCCCCGAACGTGGTAATTGGTGAGTTATGGTATTTTAGCTTGTGGTTATGCATTGCTTGATAGTGAGTGTTTCATTAGCTATGGTAAGACTTCATGTATGGTGATTATGTTAGGAGTAGTCCTTGAAATCCTTGTGGAAACTTCTTAAGTGTTTACTTGTATCAATGGTTCCTTGGTTTTTAAGACTTTGGTATTTTTCTTGGGTTGAGGGGGGTGGATTTGAAAAGACTAGAGAGGTTTGTTCCAAAGGGGGAGATAGTATGTTTCATGGTTGGTGTGTGGGGGGGGACTATTTAGATTATTTTGAGGGTTCCTTGATTTGGGTTGGCATGTGAAAAGTCAGAGACGCTGTAATGTCTTAGTATCCCTATCTCTTTCGTTATCTTCGAGTCTAGCTTGAAGCTTTAGTCCCTGATGGTTTAGTCTTCAGGACTCGTGTGTCTTAGTCATTCTCATGTTTCCTCATGCATGCATGCTCATGAAAATATTTTTTTTTATTTTTCAAATATATGATTTAGCTTAATTGATTACTTCATGTTTAAGAGCATTTGAGTATGAGTTGCATATAGACCTTATGAAATGATGTTTTAAACATGTTTTAGCTTGGAGTTGAGGCTCCCCTTTCATTATGTGCGTTTTGATAGAGTTGCATGAATGTTGGGTTGTTATTTTCTCTCCTACTCTTTTCGTGCTAGTTTGAGTTCCATTCGAGGAGACATTGTAACACATCACATTCAAGAGATAAGAAATTTTAGTCTTTCCAAAAATCTAGTGCAAGCACAAACGGAGTCACCGACGGACCATTCGTGGGACCAGGGTCCGTAAGTTGGTCCGTCATTGAAAATTCCACAGATAACTTAAAATGTTTAGTTCTAGTACTTTTTGACTATCCACAAGGATAGCCCATTGACCTATCGTAGGTCTCATAGGTGAGTCTCAAACTTAGTGGGATATTAAGAATTTGTAGCTGGATCCACAGAGGTCATGTACGGACCGTAGGCTGACCAACAGACTGTACATGGTCCGGTCAGTCGAAGGTCCAAAAAAAAGTTTCTGAGCCCATCAACGATCAACTAGGACGATCCGTTGGTGGACCCACAGACCGTAGGCCCCCACCGTCGACGAGAGTCGGCAGTTATTTTTAGAAGGGCTTTTGGGTCTTTTTCCAATTGTTTTAACCCAAAACTATGTCGGTTTGCCTTCTACCCAAAGCCTTATATAATGATTTTAAAGCCCAAATCACCCAAACTCAATTCATTCTCTTAAATTTCTAAAATTTGATCAAGCTCCTCCTCTCAAATATTTCTCTTTAAGGAAGAAGAAGAAGTCAAGTTAGGGTTTCAAGATCAAGCATCCAATTCACCAAATTGCTTATGGACTTTTACATCAAGGTATGATAGTGTTCACCTATGGAGCCCTTTCCTCCATAGGGTTCTCCAATTTTCAATTTAGAAATCTCCAATTGAAGTTAGGGTTTTCTTCCATGTCATGGGTTCCTTTCAATGTTGATTCAATTGGTTGTTTTATGACATTTTATGCATGAATTGAAGTAATTGCATGTTTTAAGTTTATTTCTCATGAACCTATGCATAACCCATGTTTTCTAAGCTATGATGATATAATGTGGGTCTTAAACCATGAAAGATGAATTTATGAAAATATGCATGTCTTCTCTTTATGAAATTGTTGTAAATGAATTTGAAGATGCTTTGACTTTGAAAATATGATAAAGCTTATGAATCATTGAAAAATGCATGTTTTATGAAATTAATGCTTATGACTCAAGAAAGCTTATAGGTGAAGGTATCTATATGTTCTATAAGGCTTGGCCACATGACATGAATGACATCCAGATTTACCCTCAATGCTTTTCGGGCTATTTTCCTAAATTAGGTCTTGATTAGTATAGTATCCGGATATGCCATTAATGATTATAGACCATGATTTCAAAACTATTTACATTAGTAGTAGTGCATTTCTAGCATGAAGTGAATGACTATGGGCCTTAAAAGCTATTATGGAAAGAGCATGGTTGGTGAAAGGTTTTCTCACGCATGGTCTAAGGAGCTATCATGTGATGTCTCTAGCTTGGATTGGTTGCTTATTTGTACCTTTCCATGGATAATAATATGACTTTAGCTTGGATTGGTTACTTGATTGTGTCTTTCCATGGATCATAAGACAAGTTAAGATTAATAACTACTCCGGGGATTTATGCTTAGCACCAATAGGATATTGAGATGGAAGCTCTCCCGTAGTTGAGGTCGGGTCTCTAGTAGCAATATCCTTATCCTATACCTATGTGTCCCCCATAGGATGAAAGACTTAAGATAGACATTAGCTAGTGTATCAACGTAAGCTAGAAATTCATGGTCTTATCTTGGCAAGTAGGACGCTCATTTTCAGTGTTGGGCAGACACCAAATTCCATGTTATATAGCTCATATGGTCTCTATTTCGGTTGAGTCCACTTCCCATAATAATAATGAACTAAGGTTACTTCAAGAAGTATCTCACATGTTATTGATCACATGGTCTTACGATTTATGTTTTTTAACCCTCTTATCTTATGTTTTGACTTAGTCTTTGCATATCACGAAAATGTCCTTTTAGCATAATTTCATAAATTTTATGCATTTTTATCATACTTGGTACATTTTTATACTAACGTATACTCTTGCACATTGTTTCATTTATATAGGGTCTGACGCTTCTATTCGGCATCTTCGTGGCTAAGGATCTTTTAGTAGAAGTTTGAAGATTGGTGAGTCCTCATGTTCCGAGGACCAAATCTTTATTACATTTGTCTTCATTTCTTTTTGAGATTGTATGTGATGTGCGGTTACGTCTATGTAACACCCCGTAGCCAAAAGGGGAAAGCCTAGCAATTTTCAACATTTCCAAGTGTCACCCACAAGGGCAAACCACGCCCCGTGGTTAGACCCACGCCCTGTAGGTGGGCCTCGTGGATGGGCACCATGAGGTACTGTTTGAGGTAGTGAACCACGGCCAGGACCCACGCCTCGTGGATGGGTCCACGGCTCGTGGTTTGGGCTCCGTAAGTCCATGGCCCAAAAACTAAGTCCCAGACGAGGAACCACAGTTGCCCAGGACAGACCATAGGTCCATCCACGGTCCGTTAGTTGTGGTCCCGTGGTTGGTGACTGGGCGGTTATTTTGGGGACTTAAGGGTCTTTTCCGGTTTAAATTAAATTAAAGTGGTGTCATTTTGCCTAAGTCTAAAACACCTATATAAGTATTTTGTTTAACCCCTAAAATCCCCCAATTAAGTCATTCTCTCAAATCCCAAAAGAATTCCCAAAACTCCTCTCAAAAATCTCTCTCTAGAAGGAAGAAGAGGAAGCTAGGTCAAGTTCAAGTCTCCAATTTTCAAGATTTTGTGGGCATTGTGTCTAAGGTATGATGGATTTTCATCCATGGGATCCTTTCTCCCATGGAGTCCCCTAGAATTCCCCCAATCGATGAAGAATTCCCCAATTCTAGTTAGGGTTTCTTCCAATGTTGTGTGAATGTTGATCCAATTGAGTGGATTATGATTGTTTATGATTGAATTGATAGGATTATATGTTTTGAGTATGAAATTACATGTACCCATGCATATTCCATGATTTGACCAAGAACTGATATAGTTGGGTTGATGCCATGAAGGGAAACTTTGTGAGTTTAGGCTTGTCCTTATAGGATTGATGAAATATGATTAGAATTGCGTGAGAATGAAGCTTAGATGATGATCATGAGATCTAGGGCTTTGAGAGTAAAGCTTATGATATGAATCGTTGGTAATTGATGTTATTGTTAAGGAAGGGATACTTCCCACATGAATTGCCTAATTATGAATGTATAAATGTGAAAGGCTTTCTCACATGAATGATTCTAGGTTTGAAAGGATTGCTCACCTAAAATGAATCTAGACTAAAATTTTAAATGAATGATGACACTAGAGGCGACTACCCTTGACCTCTATATTGAAGGATATGTGGTGATTTCCCATACTCCTTAGAATTGAACAAAAGGTGATTCCCTATGTTCCAAATATGATGAATGGACATGGAAGTGAGTACCCATGCTCCTTATGAAATGATGTGGAGGCGAGTACCCGTGTTATATGATGTGATTATGGAGGAGAGTACCTATGATCTTACGGTAAGTAAGGCAAGAGGCGAATACCCGTTAGCCTTTGTAAGTTAGGCAATGAGGCGAATCCCCATGTCTTTAAAAGTAAGTATGAACGATATGAGTATGTTATGAAGATGTTTGACTTGGAGTGTTGCTAGATATTCCCTCTATGATGTAAGATTGACTAGAGGTGGATGACCCAAGTCTAGACTAAGGTTAAGTGAGGTTACTTAAGGAAGTATTGTCTTGATTATTCTTATGTCTTATGTCATGTGTTGACTAATGCTTATGTTTATGTTGTTTATGCTAGCCATCATATTTAGTACATGTTTGTACTAACGCATACTCTTGCCTACATTCTTATCAAATGTAGGATCCGGCGACATAGATTCTCACACTCGTGACTAGCTTCGTTGTTGATCAAGGAAGTGAAGATTTGGTGAGTCCTCATTGTGTTCGAGAATGTGATCACCCTTTTCTCTTATATCTTTCTTTTATGTCTTAGACTATTGTATGGGCTGCGTCCAAAGACTTTATTCATGTTGTTTTAGATGGTTTGAGACTATGGTATTAGACTTCCACTCGTTTTATAAAGACTTCGATTGTGTTGAAATATTTTAAATTTTCGCACCATTTTCTATTACTTTATGTTATGATATGCTAAGTGGCTTGTATGAGGCCTCTCGGGGTCTTGTACGCCTTGTTACATTTAGGGGGTACCCCTTGGTCGTGACAGTCTCGATCACTCTTGATGTACTAGATGGCTTTGAGACTATGTTAGACTTTCGCTTCATTTTCACAAACTCTTTTATGATATAAACTATCTTTAAAACTCGTAAGATTCTATTATCTTGTTTATATATGCTAAGTGACTTGTGTAAGGCCTCTAGGGGGTCTTAAAATCCATGTCACATCTAGGGTCGACTTTGGGTCGTGACACATGTCCTATTTGTGGTAGGGTCACAACACCCCCATCCTTTTCTTTGCTTGTCGTATCCAACAAAAATTCAACGAACAACATTCTTATCAAATTTGGTGCAGAGATGGTCAGGTATAAACACATAGCACACACAACCAAAAAGTCGAAAGTGACTTATGGTAGAAATCATGTTTTTAAGTTTCTCAAATGGTGAGATGAATCTCAATCTCTCTTGTGGCTGCCTGTTGGTGATGTGGACAACAATCTTCATGCATTCTGCCCAAAACCTTGCTGGTACATTCATACTACGCAGCATACTTCTGCTTATCTCTGCTAGATGATTATTTTTTCTTTCAGCCACTCCTTTTTTGTGGCCTATTTGGGCAAGTTAATTGTCATCTTATCATCCTCTCTTTAAGATAGTGATTAAACTCTCGTAGCGTGTATTCTCCCCCATTGTGAGTTCAGAGACATTTGATTATTTTTTTCCAATATCATTCTCCACAGTATATTGGAACTCTTTAAACTTCTCAAATGCTTTAGATTTCTCTAGAGAGATACATTCTACTCTTTTCTAGAATATTCATAACTATCTTTTTCTAGAACTATCTTTCCTAGAAGTTAGAACATTTCTAGACTTTTCTCTCTAGAATACTCAAGAGATCTTCCTTCAATTCTCTACAATTCCGGAATATTCTAGATTTCTCTTGACTTATCTTAAGTAAATAATTAAGTTGGTGATGAATTCTTAACAATTACATAATTGAAAAACAACTTAAACTCTTCATTTCCAATAACTTATTCCTAAAATTTACAAAATATAGTGCATAATGAATAATAGGCATAAGAATTAATTTTCAGTACAATTATGATGAAAAAATTAAAAGGAAAGAGATTCAATTGCAAGAGAATCGAAGGGAAATATAAAGAATCCAATTAACTTGAAGATATATATATATATACACACTAGTATAATATAATATAAACTGTTGCAGGTAAATCATAGCTCAAGTTTCTCAACTTCTTTATCATGATTAACCAATTGTGCATCAAAGAATTAGTAGATATATTTAACCTCCAATGAAAATAGAGTAGAATTGTGAAGTTAATCATAGTAAGGTAATGAAAGCCAAATACCAAGAAAGGGCTCATTTGAGCATATTTAAAACGATTCACTTGTGAAAAATTAGAAATACTTGTTGGAGAATAAGTTTATCAACTTACATTTTGGAATGATAGTATGGCATGTCACATGACCTATGATAATACGAAATACTTGTTGGATAATATGGCATGTCACATGACCTACTAAAAAATAATTTTACTTGGTCTAAGCTGACAACTGAGCACTTTAGAGTGTGCACATCTAGACACTTTAACTTGTCTTCTTTGTGTTAGTTGAACACTCCAACATACAAAATGATCATCTAGACACCTCCAAATTTATTATGTCACGTCAACGTCGGGTAATCATAAGATGTTGTAGAGATGAGTTGGAGTATTTAGTTGTCATTAATTGAGACTAAGTGACAAGTTGAGATAATGATATATCGACATGTGCACCCTCAAAGTTGGAGCTAAGATCAAATTTGAGTGAGTGTTTATGTATTAATGATTTATTTTTGCAAAATATTAGTTTATTTCTTAAATGAAAAAGGGCCAACGCTGAGGAAGAAATACAACAGAGTGAGAAGTATATTACAAAGCACATCTATCATGAAAACTGTTCAAGTTGCTCCTCTGGAAAATCACAACAATTGCAATGCAATTATGAAAAGTTGAAAAAACGATCGGAGATGCATGACTTGGATGGTGATAAAGGTGGAACGTGACGACATTCCCATACTACTACTACTACTGTGGAATCAAGCAAGAGGAAATTTGAGGAAAGGTTAGCAGAGCAAAGGGAAACAAGAGAAGAATCGCGATGATGGACTTTCACGATATGCCTAAATCTGCTAATAACCCTCGTGCTCCTACACGTGAGCACTATATCCATGTGGTTTGACAAGCAAGTGTTTTGTTACATTTAGAGTTACTCGATATGTATTTGTGTTGGTGGAAGATAGCTATGATAAAATACTAGAGATGAGCTCTTAACATGATTCATATGATCAATTGTTGTGTTGATTGGAGACTACCAATTTCAAAATTTGTTCAGTGCTCTTATTGCTTTGCAACTGTTATAACAATCACTAAAATGCACATCTTTCGGTTTTACAATTTTGAGTCACTGTTATATGATTCCTTTGCAGTTTCTATAGTTTCTGATTTATTAGGGAAAAAAGTATTTTACACTTCTATAAGTGCTTCATTTGATTTTAGACCGTAACTTACCGAAATTTCATTAGTTGAGGAGTTAATTACTTAGATATACGCTAGTTTGTAATATTACAAATCTTATCAAATTTTGGTGTGTTCAGATACGTCCAAAAATATGTATTTCGGGATAACGGGGTCAAAATTAGGTGTAATTTGTTCTAGATACACTATATCTAATCATCCCATTTCGCTCGCCATTCTCATATCTTGCTCACATATCTTGTATCATAGATACATGGTATTCACATCGCATACATGTGTGTAGTGTGTACTTAGTGTGATTCGTATGTATCTGAAATTTATCAACAAATCTTGTTCACCTCCCTCTCGTCTCACTCGTCTCTCATATCTCACTCATGTATTTGGTATCCTAGATATATGTGCACACTAGATACATGTATAAAGTGTGCAGCTAGTGTGATTCGCATGTATCTAATGTGAAATCTAATATGAAATTATTAAATAGTGAGATAAAATGTAATCATTTTAAACTAAACGGAGAATTTGATTTTACGGTGTGCCTAAATGATAATGTGGTACGTCATGTCACCTACTAATTAAACTTTCGAATTTCTCAAATGATCACCCAACTCGTAATTTTTTTTTTTCAAAGTCTTCATTTATTTCTTAATAACCTCTGGTGTCAAGTCAATATTATTTATTGGACAAATATTTCTTTAACCAAAATTATATTTCCTTGTAGGTAAAATAGTCTCCTATTTACCTTGTAAACTTACTCTAGAGGAGTAATATTTAGTTGATAAAATAGGTAAATTTCTTTAAGGAAATAAAGGGGTGAAAATTGGTGTAACTAAAAAATAAGTAGCATATATGAAAAATATGCTAATTCCTTGAAGAAAGAGTAAAAAGTAGCCGTTTATGCACTCCTAGTCCTATTTTGTGTAGAAAACGTAAGGTTAATTTTGTAGGCGGTAAAGGTTTATTTCCAAATATGTTTTAGGAAATGGAAAGGAAGTTCCTAAAATTTCCTAATATAAGATTAATTTGTAGGTAGTAAGGTTTATTTCCAAATATGTTCCTAAAATTTCCTATATAAGGGAGATTTGAGTCATGTTGATTAAACAAACAAACAAAAAAGTGAGAGCTTAGAAGAGTCTTGAGAGAGTGTTCAAGAATGGACGATATCGAAGAAGTATTCATGAAATGGAATTACATCGACAAGAAGCCTTATGATATATGCCACATGATTGAAGAGGCAATCCTAGTTGCTGGAATAAAATATCCTCATCAATTTGACAAGCGCAAAAACAGGATAATCAGGATGATATCGAACCCAAGTAGCTTCAATGATGATGATGATGAAGATGACGACACTAGTACTCTTGAAGAAGACGATGATACCACTACTCTTGAGGAAGAAGATAGTGTCATTGGTGATGAAGATGAAGTGACCAATGCTGAGGAAGAAACACGGCAGAGCCAGAAGCAAATTACAAAGCCACTCAAAAATAGAATAACTTACTCGAAAACTGTTCAAGTTGCTCCTCTGGAAAACCACAACAATTGCAATGCAATTACTCAAGAGTTGAAGAAAACACCCGAGACGCATGACTTGGATGGTCATAAAGAAGAAACACAACGACAGTCCCATAATACTACTACTATGGGATCAACAAAGAGGATGTCCACCAAACATGTACAAGTTGCTCCTCCTCGCGTAAAACTTCTTTCTGATTTTTCTTTCAAGAAGTATCTTGATGGACACAAACAACTAAAGAAACAGAGTCACAAAGGTTTCAAGACGATGGAGCCTGACCGGATTCAACACAAAAGAACTGATAGTGACACAGAAAAGAAGACGCCTACCCAGCGCAGGACAGGATCAACAGCAAGAAAGCAGTGCACCAGTGGTTTAACCAAGACCATGCCAGAGTCATTGAAGAAGATGAATGTGGCCACCGAGCGAGTACAAGCCCCTCCTCATCAACAGAGCAACTGCAGTGCAATTACAAAACCACTACAGAGCTCTACACCAATGCAAAAAGAAACACAAAGCATCAATGAAATAAAGAAATTTGAATCAAGTAAGAGGAAATTTGAGGAAAGGTTAGCAGAGCAAAAGACAGACAAGAGACGGATCATAATGGTCGACCACCACGATATGCCTAAACTTGCTAATGACCCTCCTGCTACTAGACGCTGCTGGAATAGGAATAGGAAGAGGTTTTGACATTCTGATGATTCAATATATGTTGTTATAACTACATGATTACTATTTTTTATTTGAAGTAATATAGAATTGCGCTATATGTTTTTATCATCTTAATCCAACTCTTAGTTTACTCATACTTTCCTTACACTAATGTATGCAATCAGGATGCTATTTATCTCTCTAGTCTCAATAACTGTTAACCTACATAATCCTGACATGATCTTAGCTGAGTCTTAATTCTTTTTTATGATTCTGAATTCATTATTGGATAGTATAATCTTAGATGAACTCTTGATTTAGTGTACACGTTCCCTTACACTGGTACTTATGCAATCAGGATGGAATTTGATTCTTTGATCTCACCATCAGCTAACCTACCCGAGTTTAAAAGTTCCAATCTTTAAAATACAGAAAGCTACTCAATTGACAAATCTTTTAAATACATACCAGACATTCAGAAGATATTGATATCAACACATAGAAGTCTAGGTAAGGTTCAGAATCTTTATGATTTGTAGCAAGTATATCCAAATAGATTAATTTGACTGGTTCCATCACTTTGTTGACACATTCAGAACAAAAAACATACCTTCTTCAGTTGCTTAAAGTATTAATAATGAGAACCTCGCTGATGAAACCATTTGCAATCTTCGCATAAGCTGAGTATTTCAAGTCGAGACAGAAACTGAAAAAACAACCTGAGGTAAGACAAGAGACTGGCTTATTCAACACCTTAAAGAACAATAGAGAGAAAAGGCAGTGTCCTTGTTTCCAAACATAATTTTTCTGAGTATCACAGTCAGTCTAAGAAGTCCACAATCTCTCTAGCAGTCTGGTGTAGTCAAGCATACTTCAGCATATATAATGACTTTTGGCCAAAAAATTATGCAATTAGGAAGCTTGTACGAGGTCTAGTTTAGCACAAAAAGTCGATAACCATTGATATTGAGTGACATACTGAAAAGAATACACTAGCATTTAGATAACAATGATAATATTCAGTTTCAGATAACTGATAAAGGGAACACAACTTAACTTGTAAAATACCAATGCCACAAAGTGAGGACTTTGTGAGTCAATGTTGAATTAAAAGTACCTCAAATCTTGGCGCAAAGAAATGGAATTCCATTTTCCTACTCCTACATAAACAAAAGTCCATTTTGTTATCTGTATTTTTTCGACCATAACAAATGTCAAGTAGTTCTTTGTGATAGTATTCTGGGATCTAGATACATTTATTCCTCCCCAAAATACATGGCAACAGCAAGCACTGAATAAGTACCATAAAAGTAAGAAAGATTTACACCATTTCAAAAAAAAAAAAGATACCTAAATTCCCCAATTCTAGATAGAGTAGCTTTATGCATGTGTAACCAAAGCCTCATCACAAAATAGTATTTCAGTCTTCAATTGTTGGCAAATTTATATATACAGTCAAGACATTCAATTTTGAGTAATAAAAACTAGTGGTTTTACTAATTATATCTCAAATGTTAATAAACAAGCCGTTTGCATATACTTCTATGAAACAAGCCATCAGATGTACACTAGTTAATCAATTCAGATTGTCATTCTCATCAATCAGATCATTGTACATAAGGGCAAACATCAGTTCACACACAAGTTCAGGCCAGGAATCATTTCTCTAGCAAAAGTTGAATATTGATCCAATAACCAAATCACAAAGTAACATCAAGCAAAAGTACTATACTAAACAAAAAGTGAAATTACATAGTAAGAAAGTCATTTCAGAAATCTTTTAGATGACTCGCCAAAACAAAAGCAAGACTACTTCAGCATACTTCTCTCACCATAATACGATATAATATCATGAAGCCACACAAGACTTAAACTTAGATAAGCATAGTACTGAATTAGCTGAAAGCAATCTAGTATTCAAAAGCCATACAAATTCAAAACTTACCTAAAACTTGCCGGAGTTGAGGAACCTCATAATAGACCAATCTCAGCTTAAATACAACAGCAACAGCACCACAACTCATTTTGCCAGAAGCTAAACTCAAATAGAAAATTCATTAAATTACTACCAGGTCAAATGCAGTATAAGTTCAACCCATAACATTGGATAATGATATTGATAAAGGAAAGGTTCTTAATAAGCAAAACTAATTCACCATAGCTACTAACAATAATTCAACAAGCAATGCTTCAAACTTCAATGACTGGGAAATAACACACAGATGTAATAGCAATATCTTTGATTGAACAAAACAGAGTACAGATTTCATTACTCAGATTCCAGAATTCTAGTAAATCACCAGTTTACACATACTATCACTGAAAACATCTATTAGATGTACACTACTAAGCCTAGCATTCAACAACAGATCAAAGAAAAACCATTGAACACAAATTGTCTTTAAACCCTAAAGAGCTTATTCTTAAGCCCTTTCTCCACGAATCCTCCTAGCAAGCTGAATATCCTTAGGCATAATCGTGACCCTCTTAGCATGAATTGCACAGAGATTAGTATCTTCGAACAGGCCAACAAGGTAAGCCTCAGCAGCCTCTTGTAGAGCAGCAACAGCACTACTCTGAAACCTCAGATCTGTCTTGAAATCCTGAGCAATTTCCCTCACCAACCTTTGAAATGGAAGCTTCCTAATCAACAACTCCGTAGATTTCTGATACTTCCTGAT
>JAJOOR010016443.1:0-35880 GCA_036250505.1 Solanum acaule | reverse complement strand
CTAAACAAGTTTTCGGTAACTTCCGAAGAACATTTTTAAGAACTTTTTGGGTCAAATTCAACTATAATCATTTCATTAAGTTCTCGACTCCAAACTCACATGTGAGGCTCTAGTTTCAGTAGTTCGTTTTTAGGGTCGTTACACTCAAGTTACCAAATGAACAGAGTCTAAAATTTAAATACATGTAAGTATTTATACCAGCGCACCAATAACGTAAATTTTCACTAAAAGGGCCGTAACTTCCTCATATGATATCGAAATAATCCGATTCTTTTTCTAAAGGTTTTAAATAATTATACGGAGCTGCTCGTTTGATAGAAACTCAATTCCATGCTCGTTTGCCCAGTAAAATATCATTTCTGCCCGATAAACAATTATTTCATATATCACGATAAAAGTCCAATATCAGATTAGCAAAAATGCACCAAATTTTACAGATCAGTCCTATAATTCATTCTCAAAATTTCAGAAGTTTCAGAATAATTTCGCAATCATTAAAACAAATAAGGAACCTTTTATTTGACACAAATTGTTGAAACAACGCCAAGACACCCAAAAAGCATAAAAACTCATCCGGAACTTCTTGAACACAAACCAAATATGTTTCTAGCTTGGAAATGATATCTCGGACTCAATGGAATCATCAAAACACTCAAACAAGGTTCCGATGTTGACCAAAGTCAACTTTGACTTAAGAATCTCCGAATTTCCAATAAGGACATGAAACACGTCCAAAAGCTTCAGGAACTGAACAAAGCCTTCAACTAGACAAAATATCACCATTTGGATCTAGTGAAATCATCAAAACTCAAAAATAAACTTTCTAACCTCAAATTTTGACTAAAGTTAAACTTTTGCCTTAACTTTCCCCACATCTCGTCTAATGGATCAAAATTAAACCAAAAGCCTTGGGACCCAAACCAACAATATGTCTAGACCAAAAACCATATTATAGAGCTAACGAAACTGTCGGAATTCCAATCCGAGCTTGCTATCACCAAATATTGACTTTGGTTACTGTATTTTGATGTTTGATATTGCCTTGATAAGTTGTTTCAAAATTCTAATTCATTATTGATAAAGTTATCTTCTCGTATTTCTATGTATCACGATTTATGAAGGGGTAGGAAAGACGCGGGATTTTCATGAAGGGGGTCAATGATTGTAGTAAAAAAATAATTAACAAGGCTTGATCACACAACTTTAACGAACATTTACAACACCTTAACCACTAGACTAAACATTTAACTTGTGTCAAGAGGTGTCAATACTTTTATATATATTTATTAAACCAAAATTTGACGTTTATATTCAATGTAATTTTCCGACGATAGAGTGTCACTTGATACCCCTGGGCCAAGGGTGGGTCCGCCCCCGTGTATATGTATATATTGGGTTGAGAAGGCAAATTATGACTACCAAATTGGTCTGTGGATTGAATGAAAGTATTGCACATTGAACTGCCTTGGAATTTGGGTAAAATATTTTAGGTTAATGATTGAGAGTACTGAAGAGCAATTATTAGTTAACGATAGGTAGAGTATATAAATCAATTGATACATAGGTTAGCTATTGTGTAAATTTGTTGTTCCTTTCCGTGGTTGAAATTTCAGATTTGACCTTGGAGCTTGAGGTTGATTTTTTAGACTCAACTTTTGACTTGAAGTTTTATATTGTAATATGGATATTGATAGATATGTTTATGAGGATCATAATTTTGATAGATTGGAAATGTTTTGAAGATTTGCAAAATGGCGAAATCCTGAAGGTTTGTGACACGTTGTTCGATATTTGAAGTATGTTAAGAGTTTTTAGATTTTGTTGAGAGACGTTTTGTTAATTAAAAATTAAAAACATAATGGATAATAGGTAAAGGAAAAAAATGGGGCTCTCATACCAGTGGTGTGACAAGCATTGGTACGAGTATCGAAGTTAAAAGAAAAAGTTTATTCTATAAAATGACGGATTGTAATTCAATAATGTCAAAACATATGGGCATTAGCTAATGTATTATTGACTTGGTTGCTTTTCCTATGTTTGTGTTTTTTTATTGAACCCATATATTTGTGATAGTCGAGTTGGTAATTATACGCCATATCGATAGTTGATTGATTGAGATGCATCACCATTTCCTATTTTGTTGATATTATAATATCATGCACATGTATTGACATGAGATCAAATTTAAGTAAGAGTCTGACACATTAAGATCATTTGTGTTGCGTCGTTCTATGATTATGAGTTGGGAGATCATCCGTGCTCGGGAAATTTGATTTCGTGATAGTGTATTGAGATAATCCGCACATGCACGTAGAGATCATCCGTGTTGCATCCGTTCTATAATTATGAGTTGGGAGATCGTCTGTGTTGCGTCCGTTCTATGATTATGAGTTGGGAGATTGCCATGCTCGGGACGCTGTGATTTTGTGATAGTGCATTGAGATCATCCTCACATGTACGTGGAGACCGTCCATGCCAATATATGGACCGAAGAATTTTCTAGAAGTATTGTGTATATATGATTGAGAGATTACTTGGCATTGGAGTCATACCATCTAATGGTGTTGCATTATATCTTTCATTTTTACTTGATTATGTGTTGAATTGATGTTTGAACATTACGGGAATTTTGATTATACCTATTTCGGTGAACTTGATAGTTAAATATATTGTAGACTTAAAAATTTAGAGGATGATTTTCTCACATAATCCTGTCACTACTTCTTCGTTGTTGGTCTATGAGACATGCGTAATTTCGTATGTATACTACATTTGTTTCACTCTTTTGTGGTGTTATTCGATTTCGAGTACTGACGCATCTCGTGAAGCTTTTTTTAGCTTGGATCATTTGGAGTTGTGGTGAACTGTTTGGTTGTCCTGTGACCCACACCTTACTCTATCTTTTATTTATTTAGTCATTTTAGTATTCAGACAGGATATTTTTTATATTTAGACTTGTATCATATGGTGGAAGCTCTTGTACTTGTGACATCAAATCTTGAATGATATTTCAGTTTTTTCGTATTTTATTTTGTGAAAGACTTAGCATCCAGAATATTTTGTTTGTCACGTACTTTTCCACTTAATTTATTAAATTTAATGGTAAATTTATTAAATTGGGCTTATCTATCGATTCGAAACATAGGTGTCATCACAACTTATATTTTTGAATTGTAACACACGTGAAAGCCTAGAAAGAATCCCATAATCACTATTTGAAGCTTGGAGAGCTCCCCGTTCCAAAAAAAATGTCTACCGGAGAAATGAAGGAACAATTGAATGGCCTCAAAACTACTAAGATGTCAAAAGGGAATGTTAAAGATGACAAAGCCATTAGAGTTACCATGGGCTGGTTTAGAATAGTAATGGTGTATGGCTTTAACTTACATTATGCCTGAATTGATAAATTCGACATTGACAAGTAGGGGCGTACAAAACCGAACTGAAAATCGAATTAAATCGCAAACCGGGAAAAAAATCCGACTAGTGATTGGTTTGACTTGGTTTGGTATTGGAAAAAAAATCCGACTATATTTGGGTTGGTTTGGTTTAACTAAAAAAAAACCATTCTTCGGTTTTACATTGGTTTAAACAATTCAAATACATAATCTAATTTGAATTTTCTTTAATATTTAGTCATGTAACTAATACTTATTAAACTTATTTTAGCATGATGATCATTTTCATTATGACTTGTTAATTTGCAATATTTGTTTTATGCGATTTCATTATTATTATTATTTTTGTTGGATATTTTAGTGTCATTAATCATATCATATTTTGTGTTATTTTCTTAAGAAACACCTTAGTTAGTTGTATTTTGGTAGGACTAAAGAAATATTTGAAGTACAAGTAAATTATATGTCTGTATGAATAGTTTACCGGAAAAACCCGAAAATTTGAAAAAATCCGAAAAAACCTGAGGTTGAAAAACCTGAGTTTTATTGGTTTGGTTTGGTTCATAGATTTAAATATCCGACACAAATGGTTTGGTTTGATATTTGAAAAATCCGAACCAACCCGGTCATGTACACCGACAAGGATGAGAAATACACTTGGATTAGTGCCGGCAAAATGAGCCCATATTTTGATAACCCGTCCATGTTTTAATGGGTTGGGTGAGTGACTTTTTACATGGGTAAATTACAGGTTGATACTCATATTCAACCCATGAAAATATGGGTAAAATATGGTTAAACTATGAATAAAATATGTGTAAAATATGGATTAGCCAAATAGGTTAAGGTTCAAACTTTTATTCACTCAAAATTCATGATATCACTGGAAAAAAAACAGTAACTTCTCTTCCTTTTTATGTTCTTCTATAGAACTAATTATTTTTCTCTATAATTGAAAAGGTGAAGAAAGCCCTCCAAAAATATATTTTTTAATTGTACATTTCTTTTGTTAATTATAATTATATATTTTTTTGTTTAATTTTATATTGGATAATAAATAATAGTGTAAAATAAGCAAATCATGTATTAGTATTGACATTGCTTAAAGTGCATTAAACATGTTTTAGTCCTATAATCAACTATTTATTTACTTTAAAATTAAAAAAAAATTCCCCTTGTTATTACATAAATTTATTTTATATTGAAAAGTTAGGATTTTTTTTTTACTTTTATGATACAATAAAACTAAATGAAGCATTTTCAACATTTTTCATCTAAAAAAAGACTAAAATATTTTCTCCATGTTGAAATTGTAGTAGAGTACTATTTACTCATGAAAATATGGATAAATATGGGTAAACTAGTATTTTACCCAACTCATTTGTTACCCAATCCATTTTTACCCATATCAAATATGGACGGATTGAATTATTACCATTTTATGTTGACCCATTTTCAGCCTGCCCAAATTTGACCCAACCCGCTCATTTGCCACCACTAACTTGGATATATAAAAGGGTGGTCGTGTAGGATTAGGTGATGGGTATTTTATTTTGGTGGGAGTTTTTTAAGTTCTAAAAGAATTTTTAAATCAAAATAGGAACTTTCTAGTGAAAGTTGACTACTTTTATGGTTAGAAACTACAAGTAGATTGCCTTATGTGAAATTAACTTGAATTTAGACACAATATTATGTTTGGAGCTTCTTTAAGAATTTTGAAGAAATATCATATTTGTTGATCTAGTATAATATCAAACGTGATTTTTATTTTTACTCGAGAGAAATCACATTGTTCTTGTTGATGAATTTTGAAAATAAACATTTCTAAAGAATAGTTAATAAAAAAGAACGAAAGAAGTAATTGACAGTTTATAAAAGCAATATAAATTTAAAATTATAATTAAATTGATAAATTCAACATTCAAATAAGTGATTAAAAGACAATCCCGGAGCTAGAATTCAAAGAAACAATTCAAATACAATCTTGGATCTAGGTGGAAAAAGTCGTAACATCCTTTTCTCTTTCTGAATCGCGTCAACAGAGGGCGAAATTGTAGGAGGTTACAAAGGATATTGCTACTATACAAGTAAGCCCAGAGCTCAATAATACAAATTCCCACAAGACAAACATTGAGTGGGCAGGAGAAGTAAAGAGACAAAGCCATTCTCTACACCAGATAGAGGAGGGGGCTTCAGGAATATAAATGCATTGGTTTTTTTCGGAATATAAAAGGTACAAGTAAGAGATATAAACAGAAGGAACTTAGAAACTATATGGCTACCAATAGATTAAAACTGGCAAGAATAATTGAAACAAGAGTTAAGGAACATAAGTACACGAGAATACACAACATCAACATCACTAGTAATGGGGAATTACACACGAACTACCAGGTTGCAAGTAATGGGAGAATTTGGTTAACTTGGGATGCTCTTGCTATAATGTACAAACATTTCTGACCACTCTCACCTACGATCCTAGCAATAGAAGATGTGCATAGCAAAAGAAAGGTTCCTTTCAAGTTCTTTAATGTGTGGACCGACTGAGCACAACCAATTTACTAAATTGGTTCAAGGAGTGTGGCAACAACTTCGCTCAACTGATAACCCGAGAGACATGTGGATGAAACAACAGGAACTAAAATATGCTCTGAAGAATCTTAACTCGGAAGAATTTAAGGGCATTCTCAAAGGATCACCAATGCCAGACAGGAACTGCAGATCATATAAGAACAACACAGGAATTAGTTCACTAATGGCTCTTTTAGATGAAGAAAAGGAAACCATTCTCAAAAATCAAAATAGAAAAGTGGTCCAACATTGAAGAGAGTGTTCTCAAACAAAAGTCTAGAGCTCAATGGATCAGATTAGGGGATACAAACTCCAAATATTTTACTATAGTGATTAAGGAGAGGATACACAAAAAGCAAATACTACAGCTCAACTCTCAAACAGGGACTAGAATAACATATGGGAAAGAGATTAGACCCGAGATTGTGGAGCTCTAAAAGAATCTAATGGGAACTACTAACACTAGCCTTCCAGCCTGTAAATACAATGATCACGAGAAATGCAACCTTGTCCCACCAGCAGAGAATTGACATATGCCCTGAGGTGTCTGAGAAGGAAATTTCTAATGCTTTGTGCTCAATTGGGGAAGACAAAGCCCCTGGTGGGGATGCATACAATTCTTGCTTTTATAGGAAAGCCTGACCAATAATTAAAAGCTCTAGGGGCATAAGTAACTTTGCTCACCAATTCATATTTTAATCTTCTCTCTGCCATAGTCAATTGGTTAGGCATATAGTTTTTAATTTCAAAAGATAACTAGTTGTGTTGATTGGCCATAGATATGTAATGCTTCACGTGGTGATTAATAAAGTCCATTAGTTACCAGAAGAAAAAACACTATTAGTTTTGTCAGTACAATTTGGATGGGTGAAGATTCACTCAATTAATATTTTTGTAAATAGTCGATAGATCTTAATTCCTCTTGCGATGTAACCAAATGGACAATAGAGAAAAGGGAATGAAAATACAATTCATAATATGGAGAGAATTGGGAACAGGGTAATAAGCTCATGTAATATGTGACACTCGAGTGTGGATATGTATGTCAAATGTTTGAAGGCTGGTCCACAACTTACAGCCCGTTTGGATTGGTTTAAAAAAAGTTAACTTTTAAGTCAAAAATAAAAAGTCAAACAGAAATGACTTTTAAGTCAAAAAATAAAAAGTAGGGGGAGACCTACTTTTGGTTTCTTACTTATTTTAAGTCATTTTTGACTTATTTTAAGTTATTTTTTATATTTGCCAAATACTTCCAAAAGTTAAAAACGGACTTAAAAGTAGGTTTGACCAACTTTTAAGCCAATCCAAACGGGCTCTTAGTTGTGATTGATCTTTGGCTTGTGATTGCACAGTGAACATGCAGAGTTGTCGATAATGCCAATAGGTACTTTATTATGACAAAAGTGTTTTGAGTTTAAGCGGAATTTTCAGTTTTCAAATCCAACAGAAGGATGCATCTGCAGAATTGGAGATTGAGTGAGAGATGAGAGGGATTTAACTACAAAGTAAACCAAGCGGAGTGAAAGTCCAAATAAATGAGTCATGTAAGGTGATGATAAAGGTGGGGACATAAATGTTGTAAATACGCTCTAAAAGTTCAGGTAGAAATTGGAATGATGGTGTACTAAAATCCCATTGTCCATTGGGGAGCAACAAGTAGAGAGCGAGGTGCTCGATAAAACCTGAGGGAAATTATGAGCCTGATAATATAAGCTCAACAAAGCCAATTCTTAGATTTCCGAAACTCAACAGTCCCTGCAAATAGGGAACCAGTTTCACAATAAATTGGTTTTGTGCATTGAAAAGAAGCACAACTATCGAATCCTATAATGACTATAAGCAGGTTTCCAAGGACCCTACTATCAATGGGAAAAAACATGTCCACTATAACACCTATGAACCAACTGATCTAGGCTACTATGAATATATATGCTCCATAGTAACTGTCAGTTTAGTTCTTTTCTTTTCACGTCCATTAAGAAAAATAATAAATATGAGGTATAATTTACTGAACTACCCTTATTTATTAGATATTTTTTCAGAATTATATTAAAAAGGATTACTAGCTTAATGTTGAGGGTATAATTGAAAACAATATCAACTTTGGTCTCAAATTTTTCTACAAGCACATGCAACAGGAACCAAAACCACTAACAAATACATTTAAGCTTAGAAATAATGAGAAATCTTGGTTTCAATTTTAAGGATACAACACACCCTTGTGCAACTTTGATTTTCCTTTGATTTCCTCAAGAACCGCAAATTATATATATACTTGGTCCACGTTATCTACATGTGCTGAAAATTACTTCTCTGTCCCTAATGTTTCATCCTGTCTTCATTAACCAGCCAAAGCTATCTTTCCAGCTTGAGAGAATACGGGAAGAGGCACTACAACTAACATAACAGCTAGCAGGAAAAAGTTAGCTAGCAAGGCTGGCGAGGCAATTGCTTGAACCTCTAAGTTCAGTGCAGGAGAAGGAACAACCATCGAGTATAGAAAACGGGTATACAGGAGACCAAAGTACCTAAAGTAACCACCATATGAACTAGGAATTTCTTTTTCTCCCCTTTTTTTGGTTGGGGATAAAGGGGAGAAGTCTACCGGAGGACGTGCACAGTTTGTTGTTTTGCAACATAATACAAGAATTCTTGTAAGATAGAAACCTAAAGTGAAATATATTTCAAGAAATTATGAATCTGCAATAGTGCACTTTGTTGTACACGAACCTCATAAGAAAATGATGATACTTGGCGGTGGCGACACACATACTCAATAATTGTCATATTCTCAGACAATTTTTTATCTTATAAAAAGGTAAATCTCCTCCAGGATCAAATACCAGCAAAGAGAGGAAAAGACAAAACAGCAGAGATAACAAAGGGAAAAAAACGGTTGACATGGTGAAATGTTGATCTTAAGTGTTGGAAGTGGACTCCCTTCATCAATAAGGGGCAATTGACAAGGGCGATAGCGACAACATATAAAGACACCATAGACAGGAGGAAAACGCTTTCTTGTTCCACTGCCTGATATAAACTTAATCAAATTGATCAACTTTTCTAGATCAAAGTAGTTTTAAGTATTGACTTACCACATGCATATCAAATCTAATCTATATAACTGGAACTAACTAGTCAAGTACAATAGGTGCTATGAAAGGATTTTGATTAATTCTGCTGATAGATATAATATTTAATGAGCGATACATTATTCCGGGTGCATATAATGTACATAATAAGATGCACAATACACAAAGAATAAACCTATATTACAACAGTAAAGTTAGAATAATGAGCCATAAAGAATCCAAGAGGCTATTACGCATGGAACAAACAGCAGAAGAGTATTAAACGTGTAATTGCTTCTTTAATGGTATTACACTTGTCAATTGCCTAAAATAAACAACCAGACAAACCTCACAAAGTCGTAAGCTGATTCAGCCTCTGAAAGTGGAAGGCCTACGAGTCAACAAGCGTTTGAAAGGAAACAAAGAAGGCCGATAAGATGTCCTACGTTTCATATTCCCTGCAAAGGATGGATGGAAACGTTAAAACATATGCTTTAGAACGAAACTAAAAGGAAAATTCATCAGAAGAACAGAACAATACAAGATAAATATGACTAATTATCTGAAGGAAAAGACATTATGCAGAGCAATTGAACTTGAAAGTTTCCAACCATCCCTACCAAAAGGGCATCCAATCGTAAGGAGGTAATAACAGATTGGCACCAATGCAGGGCATCAAATGCTAATGGTAACGGATAACCAATAAACACTAACAGGTGACTCAAAGACAGAAATAGCTTACTCAACCAAAGGCAGAGATAGGATAAGTTTATGGGCCCTGAACTTGCCATTGAACCGATAGCTCGTTTTAGTAACTGGTTTCACAATTAATATTTATAAAACTTAATGAATCCTAATATAAATACAGGGTCTAATTAAAAGCTACTGGATTCAACACATGCTGATACTAGCAAGAAAAGAACTTTTGCAACTGAGACCATGAAGATAGAGGGAAAAAGAGAAATGAATGCTTTTCTGAATGTTATATCAGTAAATAAATCGTCCATGAAGATAACGACTATGCTATCCACTTCAAATCTTATGCTCCATTTTGTTTGACCTGGTTGGTGTTTTTCAGGACTCACATAGATATAATTTAATTTAATATCATTTTCTCAAAATAATAATTTAAAATATGTTTGAGAATAGTTATGGTGTTCAAGACCAAATGAAAAATAAGTCAATTTACCCTGAGGAAGTGAAGTTGGAGTGTTGGACAATCACTCACAAAACTAATAGAGTTATACCTGACAAAGATCCACCCAGGATCTGATGACTTAGTCCAGCACTATCACCAGCGTGTTTCAGTTCTCCCTCTGTAACATCGTTGCTTGGCACCTTCTCAGCAACTAAATACTCATTATCCACTTCCATTGGATTGCTATGCTCACTGTTGGATGATCCATCAGGTAAGGTAGTAGAATGATATCTCATCTCCCTAAATTGTTCTTTCTCAGTTGGATTGTTATTAACTCGTGCCTCAATCAAGGCTACACCATCTGCACCATTTTGATCACAGGAATCTGTGTGGAAGCTACCTGAGATCCCAAGTTGCTGAACATTTGAACCAGTGAAAGTCTCATCCTTTGAAAGTGTAACATCCGCCAAGGAAGAACTAGCAGAAAGAGTAACTTCAGAATCTGTTCTGCAAGTAGAGTTTGCTGCACTCTCTGGCAAGACTCCATCACTACTAGCTGAACAAGTTCCAAGTTGAAAATCATGTATTTTGTTCTCAGAAGAAGTATCCTGCACGTCTAACTTACCTGTAATTTTCATTTCCTCATTGTCAATCATACTATTTTCTCTGACTTCTATATCTCTTCTGCAGGTGTGGATTGTCACACCATCTAGCAAGACACCATTCCCTTCACGACTAACTGGACTAGTTTCTGTTTGCAAATCATGCATTTTGGTCCCAGATGTATCTTTTATATCTAACTTCATTGTAAATTGTATATCTTCATTATCAATCCTACCGTTTTCCTCTTCTTTATCCAAATTAGCAGCATCATTTAGAGGAGCAATAGACAAATGTGGCACCCTTACTTTTTCAGAACCAGAACCCTGTTGGTTTTTGTCCGTATCATCTTCTAGAATTGAACATTCTACAGGCAGAAAATTGACACAGCCTGGTTGTTGTGATATCCTAGAACTTGGAAGAGTCATCTCATCCACCTGAACACCTGCCAATTCTGCAATAGCATCCACAGGAACGTGCCCCGACACTGTTGAAGATATCAAATCTTTAATCTGGAGCCCATGTGCAGGCAGGTTATTCACAATCGAACTAAAGTCGATGGGTTTCACTTCTTTTGGTACATTTCTGGAGACAGAAAAAGATTTCTTGATGTCGTCTAACAGCAAATCACCCTCACCACTAGAGATAGGATCCCATTTGTTGAGCCAATCATCAAATTCAGGTTCCTTGATGCCCGATGTTATTGCTTCAACCTTAATTGCCTCCTTGTGATAACATTTTTTCCTTAAAGCATTAGTTATTACAGTTCTGCCAAAGGATAGAATACTTCAAAATCCATCATACAAAAGTGCTGGTAACTCAAAAAAATGAAGTAATTTCTGTAAGTTACCTACAATTTTTGGAAAGCGCTGCTTTAGCACGTTCCAGTTGGAGACCAAGCAAAGATGCCAAATTTGCTACATCATAAGGCCCTCTAAGTTCGGTTACAGAAAGAGCAGCACTGGAGAAAAGAAGATTCTTTCCTCGAGTCCAATCCACCAGCAACTGGATATTTAGCAATTAGATCAGATTAGATTTGACATATTCTAGACACCAAAGATAGTAAGAAAATACAAATCATAAGTCTTAAATTAGGTTGAATGTGTTATATTTGTGAATTGAGAAAATCCCTGCCAAAAGTATTTTCCTACATTTTGAGTTCTATATGAATTATTGACTATCAATGTCTTTGCTCTATGCTTAACTTGTAGAATATGCAATGTCCTTAGTACAATTTCACTATTTTTCGGTCCTAGCCAGGTTAGCAGAATACTGTTGCCCTGGTATTATGTTAAAATCCATGAACGACAGAGAATAAAGTCACAATGTATGTATAGTATTTAGTAGCTAGAAATCTAAGAAGAAAGCCTCATAATCATTTAAGAATGCCAACTGCCTTTAGATACAACCATTCCAGTAAAGGCAAGGCCACACAAAAAGGAAATGGTTTATACTTCAAAGTAAAGACTTCCATTTTTTATTAAGAAAATTGTCTAGCTAGTAAGGGTAGAATTGCTTATGCGATAAGGTACATGAGGTGGAGTGCATAGAAGGCGAGAAAGAGAATATAAATTTGGTTTCACTATAGATAAGGAAAACAGAAGCTGTGATGCAAACTACCATAAGTCGGGAAATGTTCAAAAGCCATTTTTTAAATTTGGTATAGGTGCTTCACATATAAGAAAGGACCTGTGGACTACTAATTTATCTTCATTAATGGAAAAAGAATGTAACAAAATGGACAGTGAGGATTCACATGGCCAACTGCAAGTAGATTCGGATCGAGGATTACTTGGTGTAGGCGTAAAAGGAAAAAGAAAGTGAAAATGTAGACCAATTAGGCTTGATAACTCTTAACGCATATTAGAGAACATGCAATAGTTCCTACGAATTCAACATGAAGCTTGATTTATTTTTTATTTTTTATAAGGTAGAAAACCCCTAGTTAGAGGTTGCCACTGTAGAAAACTGTTTTACTTATTATCAAGAGGATTTCATGTCTTCTCTTAAGCCCATACTATACCAACTACTAAAACCAAATACAAAAGATCAAAACCAGAATTTCCCGGACTCACCTTAGCATTAGATATAGTTTGCCTTCTCATTTGGGCATCCAAAATAAGACTTGAGTAAGTAATCTCAAAATATACTCCACGCTGCAATAAAAAGAAATCAAAAATCTCAATCATCCAGAAAACCATAAACAGCTAAAGATGTGGTTCAGCTAACTTTGAGCATACACCATCTTTGGATGCCATTCATTTTTTCCTCCACATTAAGAAGTTCCTTCAACGAATTAGTTTCAGTTAGAAGGTTATGATTTACACATCTTAGTGGTTAATATTTAGCATACCAAAAGCCCTCGACAGAAATGAAACCTAACTATCTTTTAAGGGAATCAAATACAAGCCAAATGAACATAGATATCTCTTTCCAAGGAGTTTTACTTGCAAGGAATGACAATTCATCAGCATATAGCTCCTTATGTCTGGAGATCCAATTGCTAGCACCATGTTTATTCCTAACCTAGTTTCAAGACTTAATAATCAAATATCACATGCTAAATTAAGAAAACCTCTGCAATATGTTTACCTCAGTAAGATTAATCACCTCAAGCATATTTAATGACCGAATGAGGAAACAAATAATATCACAACTACCCCTCAGTCCCATATAAGTTAGGACCAGCTAAAAGAGGAAATACCATAACAAACAAAAATCACAAAGGCGCAAGTAGACAATTATTAGTATTATTAAGGAGCATGCTTTGGATGATATGTGCATGAGAAGTTCTCAGTCTGGTAATCGCTAACTATCTTTTGATTATACTACAAGATCGAGGAACTTAAACCACCTGTTCTACATCCCTTCTGTATAATGTTCATACATATAAAATCATTTATCATGTTAATGACATGATGCATGTTCGGTTTCAAGAATTGAAATGTTTGAATCGTGTATGAGTCTCAAAAGACATGCAGCCAGCAGGTCCTTGGCTAAGATAAACGTTCCAAATATTTGCAAACTGTGATCTGCAATAACCTTTGCAGCTTTGCTCATACGTTTGGATCTTATAAGACCAAGTTATATAACGCTTTGTCCACCTAACAAAGGCAAAATAAACCAAAAGCAGAATCACTGGTCATCAGAATATAAGCCAGGGAATGACTTTCTTCTTCTTTCTTTTTTTGTCCTAAATAGGTATAAAATCAAGGGAAAGACTTTCCAGTTTTACTTTTTATTTCACTTAATAGTATTCTCTTTAAGGAGAACACATAATATTCTTTATAACCAAAGCTTAGTAGAAATCAAAAATATATTGAGAACCCAATTTTTACTCCCACATGCCCAATCCTCTTCAACCATTCTATCCAAACTAAATAAAAGAAAGTAGTTGTAGTTCAGCACTACCTTTGTCTATTACATGTTTATATTAAAGATGATTGTTTCATTCTAATCAGAGCTCCAAAGATTCAAACATAAGTTATTTGAACAATCTTTCTTCAAAAGCATCGGGCCCTTGTCCACTAGTGACCCACCACAACTCTAACAATGTTGGACTCATTCAGACTTCCTTTTTTTTATGATGACCATGGTGTCTCGGCCATCTTTTTCGCGCACCTCGACTAATTCCATAGGATACCTGCCTCCTCCCACTAGCAACAGGTAACTCTGTCCACCAAAGCTAAGACAAATGGGAAGAATCACCTAGTGTTTTTTTTCTCTGCTCTTTTTTCACTTTATCAATAGTATATTATCCCAATATTTCGTGAAGTGCACATAGACTAGGATTCGCATCATGAATATGAATATTACATTAATAAAGGGCACACCTGAATTGCAGCTTTAACCATAGATTGCTTCAACCTAAACGGCAACTTATCCGAGAAATCAATAGCAATGATGTCCACCTAAAAGTTGAAAAGAAAAAGGTAAGCACAGAAACAACTAGTGTACAATACATGCATAAATGCAACATCTAAACTCTTCAATGAAATAGAGACAGATAATAGAGACAAAAATGATTGTTAACATATAAAGTTCGCATCGTCCTTTTTTTCTAATAGCTGCTCCATGATAAAGCAACAGTATATATAAACCTCTAACTCATACTTAATAAACTAACATCCCGTAAATATTCAATCCGTCATCTCAGCACAAATAGAGAAATTCTTATACTGTAAGTTTTCCAATTTCAATTTTCTACCAGAGGTACTACACCCTTCTTCAAGATTCAAAAATGTATCTTTTTTTTCCTAAATTCCTTGCTCAATCAAACTAACACACTTAAATTGAGTCGGAGTGAGTATTCAACAAACCTCGGAAACCTGGCAAGCCTGTTCAAACGCTTGCTGATTGAGGGGTCTCACGGCAACAATATCATAGCTTTTCAGAATAGGATTTCCAGAATTAAGAGCCGAAGCCTGAGACAAACTATCAACCACAACAGTCAAACGCGTGTACTGCCGAAAAGGGGCTGAAACGGGTACATTTAAGAGATTTCTGTGAAACTCTACAGCTGAGGAAAGCGAAGGTGCAAGTTTCATAACAGAAGAAAGAGGGAATAAAGGGATACAACAACGATCCGATTCCGACATTACACCTCTGAAAGTACGATTGTATGCTATTCCAGTATAGCCCAATTCCATAGCCTTGATTATGAGCTTGAGACGTATGGCTTTGAGGGTTTTTTTGTCTGTAACGATGTTTCTATCGGATTCATAGTAGGGTATGTTGAGATCGAAGAAACCCATGATGATGAATTTGTGTGTGTTGAAGGAGAAGAGAGGGGCAAAAATTCCGCAATGCTGGTTAGAAGAAGGGTTCAAGGGGTTTGGGTTTAATAATAGGCTAATTTAAAAGATTTTTTTTTTTTAATTTCTCAATCATAGTTAATAAAAGTTGTTATTTTTCTTTTGGGGAACTTTCGCATATAGTCACTCAAAGATAATCTAATTACGCTCCAAATTTATAGTTTATTAATTATAATTTGTAGCTACATGTTATAAGGAGAAGAGTGACGAGCGAGATTGGGAGAGGAAGGAGAGAGGCAAGCGAGAGAGAGCAAAGAGTGGGAGAGAGTTGAATTGTATATGTATATCAATTAGATAATTGTATATTATACATATGTATTTTGTATTATTTGGTGAGCGAGATTGGGAGAGGGAGGAGAGATGCGGGCGAGAGAGGGCAATAATTTGTATAATTCGCAGGTACAATTAGTCTCTCTCAACTCTCAGCCCTTTCTCGCTCGCCTCTCTTCTCTCTCCCAATTTCACTCGACTCTCTTCTTCCTCTCCCAATTTCGCTCGCCAGATATAAAAATACATATTTATATCAGTTATATATTTACAATTATCTGACAGATATACATATACAGTTCGACTATCTCCACTCTCTACCCTCTCTCGCTCACCTCTCTCCTCCCTCTCCCAATCTCACTCACCTTTCTCCTCCCTCTCACAATCTCCCTCCAGATATACAAATACATATGTATACCAATTACATATATACAATTATATGACAGATATACATATACAATTTGAGAGGTATACATATACAATCCGCCTCTCTCCACTCTCTGCCCTCGCTCGCTCGCTCGCCTCTCTCCTCCCCCTCCAAATCTCGCTCACCTCTCTCCTCCCTCTAACATGTAGCTACAAATCGTAATAAGCAAACTATAACTATGGAGCATAATTAAGTTATTTTTGAGTGGCTATATGTGAAAATTCCTTATAAAAATAACTTCAATTAAAGACTTACAACTTAAAAATTAAAAATTTAGTAGCCAATTAAAAACTAAATCGATTTAACTTTTGATTTTTTTTTCATTAAAATTTTAAATAAAATTTTAAAGTAATTATTCAATTTAAAGTTAATAAGAAAACTCTATTTTTTTATAAAGCTATTAAAAGTGAAAAAGACTTCATATAGAATTTTCTTTAAAAAAACTCATTTGATTCTACTCTTTATTTTTCATGTCTCGTTGTCAAGCATCAGAGGTTGGTGAAATGTTGAAGTATAAAAATGATTTCATCCTAAATTTTATTTTCTCTTTTTTTTTTGTATGTTCACTTCATATTAAATAAACATAACATTCAAGCTAAATTGGAAAATTTGGTAATATATTTTTATCAAAAAAAATAATTATTAATGTTACGTAGTTTGATTTACAAAATGTTGGTGTATTCATTCGTTAAATTATTATTTTTTATCAATGTGATTTTTAGATATCCTTCGTGAAATTTCCAGTTCTGTCACCGAAGACAATCCATTGATGTTTTCCTGTTTAAAAATTGTTGTGGATCTATTTGTTTGCGCTTTATTGGATAAAATAAGAATAAATAATAAAAGAAGAAAATTAATATGACAGTTTTGCAATGCTCTCTATATGTTCCACATTAGGTTCACATAAAGAAGAACAAAAAAGTGATCACTAATTTGTAATAAGGAGTCATTAATTAATTAATATATTACCCTTATATAGAAGTGAGACTTTTAAAGGACGAACAAGGGTAAATATATAATTTTATCATTAGTTTTAGTGAAAATATTGCTATGTATCCGCCTTTACCTCTTCAATAGTCTCCACACTCTTCCATATGCTTTGAGACTCTTGTCTACTCTATAATCTGCCATATACATTTGAAATCTCTGTTTCGCCTCAAATTTCTCTTCCTTGTTGATGTATTCATTAGTTACAGTAAGTTTTTCTTCCCCATCTCCCCCAATTTTCCCTCCTAATGTGTCCAACTCTTGAAAAAAAATGACCAATAATAATGACTATAATTTGCTCATGCATGTTTGAAAAATAGAAATAATTATGTATCTAGCTTGAAAGTGTTCATCAAGTTTTGGCTTGATAAATGACGAACACAGCTTCCAAAAATTGTACTTTGGGCTGGAAATGTGATAAGACCAATTGTACTTTGGGCCGAAAATGTGGTAAAAACAAATAGGGGCATTCTTGGAATTGTGAAAATCTTCGGTGATAAAATAACACATATGAATGTGAAAATTCTTAATCAAATATGAATTAAGCAAAAAAAAAAAAAAAAACTTAAATTCATATTGAGATATTTCATTTATTAGGATATCAATTTTTACTTTTTAATAATCCTATTTTTCTCTTTGTTGACTGCTATAAGATTATATGTTTGAACAATAAGTGATGATTAAATTTCCACTGCATTGCTACAAGTTGTTAACTACATTCTATGTTTACTATAACTGTAACGCCGAATTGTGTTCCCTTGACTATTGAAAATATTAATCTCATTTGCTATACTGGAAGGTTTTCTTTTTATAAGTTTAATGACTTTTGACGAGCAACAAATGTCGTTGGATTGTAAGTGACTATACATATCATTTCTCCTTTAAGGTTATTCTTCCCAATTCCATTTCATTGTCTCATTACAGGGTAATTTGGATGAGTTGTTTGAGCTTATTAAGCTCCTGTTTTATTCCCTTTTCTCTATGTTATGGTTCTTCTATGTGCTTCTATGTTTGGGTGGTTGTTGCCTTGTTGGTTTTTTTTTTCTTTTGTTAATAACAATTGCACTTATGATTTCATTTTGGCTGAACTCATCAGTAGCCCCCTAAAGTTGATATTAATTTTCACTTAGACACCTTAAGTAGACTTTGTTCATTTTAAACACCTCAAGTAGGGGTCCGTTGTATCATTTTGACACCTTTTTGATAATCAGCTAAACTTACAACGTGTGTGTAATACATTTGCGAATGACATGACATGATGACTAATTAAAAGTTGACATGTGGCATTTGAGTGTAAAAATAATAATTTTAAAATAAATTATTAAAAAGCAACTAATTTTTCAGCAAAAATAAATAAATAAAATTACCTATTTTCTACCATCCCATCCCAACTTACATCACCCCACCCCTACCCCATCTGCCTTACGTCCCTTTTGCCTCCCCAACCCTACAGCCATTTATTTGGTTCTTCTTCCAATTTTATTTTTTTTAAATCATTAGATTTTATTTATTTTTTTCTTTTGAAAATCATATGTGACATTCTTCTTCTACTTTTTTGAAAAAAAAAATGTGTGTCTTGTTCTAAAAAATCTTTTCAAAATTAGTGTGATGATTTTTAAAAAATTTGTTCTTATAAACGTTTTTAAATTAGTGTGATAGTTTTTTTTTTTTTCCATATTTTGTAAGGTTTTTTATCATGATTTTTCATGGTGAAGGTGGAATAAGTGGTAGGGCTAAAAAGTGAAGAACAAGAAGAATTTTTTTTTTTTTAAAATCCAAAAAAAATCCTCACGCGTTCAAAATGGGTGCAACACACACTATGTCAAGTGAGCAAAAAATGTCAAAATGACACATCGGGACTCAACACGAGGTGTCTAAAATGAACAAAGCCTAGTTGAGGTGTCTAAGTGAAAATTGATGCCAACTTTAGGGGGCTACCGATGGGTTCAGCCTTTGATTTTTTTCACAATTTGTAATTATATATTTGAATTGAGGTTCGAATGAAAAGAGACTATGTACCTTCATATACTAAGGGTAAGACTGTGTACATACCATCCTCTCTAGATTCCGCTCATGAGATTACACCATATCTTCATGTACTAAGTGTGCAATATGTTCGATTCAAGTCCTGAGAGAGATATTATATCTTTAACATCATTGATAACAAGGTTTATAGTTCAAGGGTGTGGCAGTAAAGGAAATTGTTTATTTGATATGCTAAAGCTTGCACAATTTAGGAGTAAAATCTTTTGGTTATCTACTTCTTAATGTTCTTGCATGTTTAGGAGGTTATTAGTTAATATGTATATTTTTTTTCTCTATATTTGAGACTTACTCACAATTCCTTAGTGTCCTGGTTAATGAAAAGTTAGATGAAAAGCTAATTGAAGTATTAAATATAAAATTATAGTCTTTTAATAGCAGAATTGCTGAACCAGAGCAGCAAACCAAATAGAACATTAGCAAATTTTGAATAAAGGAAATGATCCAAAAGAATTTTAGCATAGAAGAAATAATATTGGTTAGGAAATCTATAGTGATACTGTGATAGTGATGTTACATAATATACTAAATGTATTGACGGACAATTAGAAAAGCATGTAGAATTGATTCCCTAATAAATAATGTTAGGATGTAATGCACAGAAATATTATACACAAATAAAACTAGATACTTTCTCTTTTGTATAGTTTTCCTTATGCATTGTTGTTTTTTCGAATGTCATTTCTATTTACTCTCTATAATTTCCTTGCTATCGTGAACTTGAAGTTGAAGTTTCCTTTGATGTTTCTTATGAATGATAAGATTTGTCTAATTGACACAATTTATATCAAGAGCTATGGTGTGCCAATTAGGAATAAAGGACATACTAAGCTCTTAAAAGATTATAACAGAGAGATCAAAGGTAAATATATTCCTTCAAGATTTTTCGTATATTTTGATCAACCCACAATACTACTATCAAAGAAAAATGTGCTAGTAATTTCGCTCACATGTGTGAAAATCTATTATAAAGTTGACATAAAAATGTTAACTAACAAAACAAATTGTGTATTTTTTTTTTTTGGTGGCATTTATAAATTGCCCTTACCTCCTTTTTGAAAGATTTACTTGAACCACATTTTGCGTAAGAATTAGTTGAATTTTTCTCATGGCATTAAGTCACATAAAGTCTTAGTGGGAATGGCCCGTGCATAGTAAGCTCTTATAATTAATGACTAATACAGACAAAACAACAACAATTTCTACCAACATGTTTATTTGTAATATTTATTTGTATATATACATACGAACTACGAAGAGTGAATAAGCACATAGTTGGCCACCAACATGTCAGCTTCAACTATGTGCTTCCCCTCATACTTAGTTGCTTGGCTTATTGGTTACAATATAATATTTCATGTGCATGGTCCTAGGATCGAATATCACTTTTTTATTTTTGTTTTGTAATTCAGCCAATTTACTCATTTGTAGCTTTTTGGTGGGCCCAGTTCAATCCTCTCCTTTTTTTCTATGTGTTCTCATAAATTAAAATGTATGTTTCATCATTGTATTTAATTTAGTGTTAATTAAAATGTAATATTTGGTATTCATATTTTAGTTATTCCATCTTCTATCTTACATAAAAATATTTTTGATTTTTAAATGTCATAAAAAATATTTATGTAGTTAAAAATATATTTATTATTATTATTATTATTTAAGAAAACTATAACACCTCGCTTTTTGAAAGAACTAGAAAGAGCTAGAATTAGAAAGGGTTGTTTTTGGAAAGAATGAAAAATCTGGAAATTTGTTATGTTAAGTTTAGGTTTTTGGTCAACTTCAAATGACCATAACTCCTAGCTCATGATGAGTTAGGTGTGCTTCCAAATACTGTAGGAAAGATCTTGGAATTATCTTTCCAACGCCGCCGAGTTTGCACAATTCCGAGTTTGTATGAGTGAGATATTGGAAGTTGGGCGTTTAATTAAGGAAAATCTAATCCGGATTTTAGAAGGGCATTATGGTCTTTTCCTTACCCAATTATTTTATTTCGTTTTTGGGTAATTAATTGGGGTCTAAACTGATCTTAGTCAGTTTACACTTTTGGAAAAAGAGTTAGGGTTTTGAGAGAAGAGAAAAGAAGAGGAGAAAAGAAGAGAAGAAACAAGATTCGTCAAGATCGTTCAAGTTAGATCGTGGATTTCGTCATGGGGCGATCCCTACGAGGTATGTGAGTTCACATGGCAATGGGTTCGTTCACCCATGCGCCAAACATGTTTAATTCAGCATGCATTCGTCCTAAAAGTTGAAAGTTTGAATGTTCTGTGTGTTCTTGAATTTACTTTCGTTCTTGAATTTGGGATGAGATTGAGGAGTTCTTGAGAGTTTAAGGTCAATTTTAGAGTTGTGTTTGATTAGATTCTTTTGTACATATGCTGGGTATCTGAATCTAAAGAGAATTGGAGAAAAAGAATCGAATTTAGGCGATTTGGGGTTAGAAAACGAAGAAGGAACAAGTCAGCAGAATCTGGGTACCAATTCCGCGTCACGGACCTGTTCCTCAGAATTGAAATTTTTTCTTCGCGTCACGGACCGGTCTGCCTCAAAATTTATTTCATGACCAAATAATTAAATGCATCTCCGCGTCGCGGACTTGCTTCCAGACAGTGATTTCTTGATCTTTTCTCGTCTTTAACTATCTAAAAACACTCCTAAACATCATGAGATCTTTCCTATCACAAATCTCAATCCTTGAATCTATAATTCAATTCAAGGATCAGTTAAGAGTCAAGTCAAGAGACTTTAAGAGCCAAGTCAAGAGAAGTTCATAGAGTCTTCCAAAAGTCTTTTACAACTGATTTAACTTTGTTTTAAGACTTGAGTTTTGAGTTAAGTAAAGAGTAAAGTTGAAGTTCATTTCTTCAAAGTATATGGGGACTATGTATTCCCAAAAGTTAAAATGTTTTCACATTTAAACAAGAAAAGGAACCTTGATTTCCAAAGAACCTTTGAGCTAGTTTTCAGAAAAGAGTAAGTGCTTTCACAATTAAGTAAGAGAGGAAACTTTGATTTCCAAGATAACCTTTGAGCTAAGTTTTTGAGCAATTATCTCAAATCACATAAAGAAGAATGTTTTTAAACATAAGGCCTAGTATCATATTTTGGGAGTAGTATTGAGCATCAATATGGGGGAGAGTTCAGGCAACTCCCAACCCCCATAAACTATGTAGCTATCATGGGTAGAAAAGGGTCATACTTTTTAGATGATTCCTTAGTTCTTTTTAGCATAGACTAGTAGATCCACTTAGTAGTTCAGGTTCTATACCACCGGCAAGGTATAGGACGGCCCTGGCAGTGTGAGGCAAAACATTGTATCATCACGATAGCTCTTAAGTGATGGTTGTCGGTTAGAGAAACTCCCCATAGCAGTATTTTGTATTTTTATATACATTAGAAATATTTGTATTTTCATATACAAACAAAGTTCATATTGTATCTTTGCATACATACAAAGTTATTATCGTATTTCTGAATACACAGAGTTGAAAACCATGTTTTAAAGATTTTTTTTATACTGCATTTACTTACACTACTTTTTATTGAAATCAGTTGAATTGAGTTGAGTTGAGTTGAGCCGAGTAAGTTCTTCAGTTCCTTTCAAGCTTATTTCTTGTTTTAGAATTCCCCTCGCATACTCGTACATTCAATGTATTGATGCCATTTGGCCAGCATCTTCTTATGATGGAGACACAGGTAACCAGGATCAACATTCAGCGCATCGTTGATTCAAGTGAGCTCCAAAGTTTGTTGGTGAGCCTCCTTGCTTCCAGAGGATCCCTTTTATTGCTTTCAGTATTTTAGTTCACTAGGATGCCGTGGGTCTTGTCCCGACATCCATCTCAGTTTTACATGCTTCATAGATAGACAGTCAGTTAGTTCATTTGTCTTTATATTGTTATTGACTTATGTTCAGTTTTGAGTTGCCACTTTGTCTAAGTTAAATGTTTATTTCTAAAATAATATGAGTTTAGTTTGAGACAGTTGAGTCATCTTGCATTTAAGTTCTTTTCTTAATGTTTAAAGTCTTTTGCTGAGTAAGTAAGCCAGGCCAAGGGTTCGCTTAGGGCCGGCAATGGTTCTCGATTGCCAGTCCCGCCCAGGGTGTAGGCTCAGGGTGTGAAAAACTTGGTATCAAAGCACATAGTTCAAGAGTCCTAGGGATTCTGTGAAGCCGTGTTTGTAGAGTCCTAGTTATCGGTGTGAAGCGCGCCACATCTATAATTAAGAGACTGCAACATTTAGGAACTATCTCACTTCTTTCATACTCATTTCGTGCGATAAAGTTCATCTCTATACAATTTCTTTCTAACTCATGCTTGCGCGTAACCGATTGTGAGATGGGCTATGGTCGAGAGTGCCTTCATGAGGCGTTTCTTTCCCCGTGAGCTAAGAGAAGCAAAGGTAAGAGAATTCCTCACTCTTAAGCAGAAATCTATGAGTGTTCATGAGTACAGTCTGAAGTTTACCTAACTTTCCCTCTATGCTCCGGAGATGGTTGCTGACATGAGGAACAAGATAAGTTTGTTTGTTGTTAGGTTGCCTTGTCTGTCAAGTAAGGAAGGCAATACAACTATGCTAATAGGTGACATGGACATAGCAAGACTGATGATCCATGTGCAACAAGTTGAGGAGGACGAGCTGAGGGATAAAGAAGAGTTTAAGAACAAGAGAGCTAAGACAGAGAATGAGTCCGAGCAGCGGAAGAGTAATGCCAACCGGTCATCCTTCCAACATAAACAAAAGGGACCTGCTCCATCATTTGCTAGTACACCTGCACCCAGAAACGAATGTGAGTACAATAGTCAGAATTCCAAGAATTTCAAAGCTAGACCTGCACAGTCGCAATGTAGTATGGCACAAAGGAGTACTAAGATTCCTACATGTGCTAAGTGTGGTAGCAACCACTCAGGGACGTGTTGTGATGGCTTCACTGGTTGCTTCAAGTGTGGCCAGAACGGTCATTTTATGCGAAAGTGTCCAAAGAACAAGCAGGGAAATGGTAATGAGGGAAATAGAGCCCAGTCTTCTTCAGTTGCTCCACCAGATAGAGCTGCACCTAGAGGGGCTAGTTCAGGTACTGGTGGAGGAACAAACCGCCTATATGCTTTCACAAGTCGCTAAGAGAAAGAGGATTTGCCAGATGTTGTTACTGGTATGATCAAAGTCTTTAATTTTGATGTTTATGCTTTACTAGATCCAGGAGCGAGTTTATCCTTTGTAACTCCATATGTTGCGATGAATTTTAATGTTCTTCCTGAGCAACTTAGTGATCCCTTCAGTGTTTCTACACCTGTTGGTGAGTCTATTCTAGCAGAGAAAGTCTATCGTGATTGTCCCCTTTTCGTCAATCACAAGAGTACCATGCCTGATCTAGTTGAGTTAGACATGGTAGATTTTGATGTCATTATTGGTATGGACTGGCTTCATGCCTGTTATGCCTCAGTTGATTGTAGAGCTCGAGTTGTCAAGTTCCAGTTTCCTAATGAGCCAGTCTTAGAGTGGAAAAACAGTTCAGCAGTGCCTAATGGTCATTTTATTTCCTACCTTAAGGCAAGGAAGTTAGTTTCTAAGGGGTGTGTCTATCACTTAGTCCGAGTTAATTACTCTAGTGTTGAGATACCTCTTATTCAGTCAGTTTCAGTAGTAAAAGAGTTTCCAGAAGTCTTTCCAGATGATCTCTGGATATGCTCTCAACTTTCCCTGCTATCCTATCAACAAGTCAGTCAATATCAGTAGTGGAGGAAGAAGAGTAGTACCCTTTTTTCAATTAGTCTTAATAGTTTAATAATTCAACTAGTGGTCTTCTTGCCTAAAAAAATGAGTCAGCCCAACATGGGCAATGATCGGCATTTTCTAATTAAAAACATAAAAGATTATTTGGATCATTTTTCCAATGTATCTCAACTTTTCTGCAAGTTCCAATTTAGAAGGATGATCTTCCCGGAGTCCCTCCTGAGAGAGAAATAAACTTTGGTATAGACCTTCTTCCAGATCGTCTTATATCAATTCTGCCATATAGAATGACTCCAACAGAGTTGAAAGAGCTTAAAGATCAGTTGAAAGACCTCCTTGATAAGGGCTTTATTCGACTAAGTGTCTCACCTTGGGGCGCTTCGGTCTTGTTTGTGAGGAAGAAGGATGGTTCCCTTAGGATGTGTTTAGATTACTATCAGTTGAACAAGGTTACCATCAAGAATAAGTATCCTCTTCCGAGAATTGATGATCTTTTAAATCAGCTTTAGGGTGCCACCTGTTTCTCTAAGATAAACCTTAGATCTGGCTACCACTAGTTAAGAGTAAGGGAATGTGATATTCCAAAGACAACTTTCAGAACCCGTTATGACCATTATGAGTTCCTGGTTATCTCCTTTGGTTTGTCCAATACGACCGCGACATTCATAGACCTTATGAATAGAGTATTCAAACCTTATTTAGATATATTTGTTATCGTCTTCATTGATGACATACTAATTTATTTAAGGAATGAAGAAGATCATGCTAGTCATTTCAGAATAGTTCTCCAGACTCTAAAAGATAGAGAGTTGTATGCTAATTTCTCTAAGTGTGAGTTTTGACTTGAGTTTGACATTCTTAGGCCACATTGTGTCTGGAGAGGGAATTAAAGTTGATACTCATAAAATTGAGGCAGTGCAGAATTGGCCTAGACCCACATCTCCAACTGATATTAGGAGTTTCTTGGGTTTGGCTGGCTATTATAGAAGGTTCGTAGAGGGGTTCTCATCTATTTCGTCTCCTTTGACGAAGTTAACTTAGAAAACAGTGAAGTTTCAATGGTCTGAAGCTTGTGAGAAAAGTTTTCAAAAATTGAAAAAGTGGTTGACTAATGCCCTAGTATTGACCTTTCCAAAAGGCACACAAGGCTTTGTTGTTTATTGTGATGTGTCTAGAGTTGGTTTGGGTTGTGTGTTAATGCAAAATGGCAAAGTTATAGCTTATGCCTCCAGACAGTTGAAAGTTCATGAGAAAAATTACCCAACCCACGATTTAGAGTTGGCTGCCATAGTATTTTCTTTGAAAATATGACACCATTATCTTTATGGTGTTCATGTGGATGTGTTCACCGATCACAAGAGTCTTCAGTATGTGTTTGCTTAGAAAGAGCTTAATCTCAGACAAATGAGGTGGTTAAAATTACTCAAGGATTATGACATGAGTATTCTTTATCACCCATATAGGCTAATGTTGTTGCTGATGCTTTAAGCAGGTTATCTATGGGTAGTACCTCTCATTTTGAGGAAGATAAGAAAGAGTTACTAAAAAAGGTGCATAGACTTGCATGACTAGAAGTTCGACTAGTGGATTGCATAGAAGGAGGAGTAGTGGTGATGAATGGGGTTGAATCCTCATTAGTGTTAGAAGTAAAAGAAAAGAAAAACCAAGATCCTATTTTGCTTGAATTAAAGGAAAATGTTCATAAGCAGAAAGTGATGGCTTTTGAACAAGGGGGAGATGGTGTTTTTAGGTATCAAGGTAGATTGTGTGATTGATTTCAAGGGTAATTGAGATATCACCTATCTCTTATTGAGTTTGCCTACAACAATAGTTACCATGATAGCATCCAAATGGCTCCATATGAGGCTTTTTCTGGGAGAAGATGCAGATCTCCTATTGAATGGTTTGAGGTTGGTGAAGCTTGATTGATAGGACCAAATTTAGTTCATCAAGCTATGGAGAAAATGAAAGTCATTCAAGAGAGGTTGAAAACAGAGCAGAGTCGTCAGAAATCCTACACTGATATTAGGAGAAGGGAGTTAGAGTTTGAAGTAGATGATTAGTATACTTGAATATTTCACCCATGAAGGGTGTTATGAGATTTAGTAAGAAGGGGAAGCTTAGTCCCCGGTATATTGGCCCTTACAGAATATCCAAAAGGGTAGGTAATGTAGCTTATGAGTTGGAGCTACCACAAGAGTTAGCCGCGGTTCATCCGATTTTTTTCACATCTCCATGTTGAAAAAGTGCATGGGAGATCCTTCACTTATCATACCAACTGAAGATATTGGTATCAAGGATATCTTATCTTATGAAGAGATTCCGGTTCAGATTCTAGATCGCTAAGTTCGCAAGTTAAGAACAAAAGAGGTAGCATCAGTCAAAGTTCTTTGGAGGAACCAATTTGTTGAGGAAGCTACTTGGGAAGATGAGGAATATATGAAAAAGAGATATCCACATCTCTTCGAATCCGAAGAAGTTCCAGATCAAGGTACTAATCATTTTCTTGGTATTCATTTATAAGTTGGCATGTTGTAAGTGCATTATGCTTGTTGGGTGTTTGAACTACATGTTTGATGTTATCCCCTTAGCCTACTAAGAGTAATCTCATTCGAGGACGACTGTTCCCAAGGGGGAGATATTGTAGCAACTCGCTTTTTTAAAGAACTAGAAAGAGTTGTTTTTGGAAAGAATGAAAAATCTGGAAATTTGTTAAGTTATGTTAAGTTTGGGTTTTTGGTCAACTTCAAACAACTATATCTCCTAGCTCAGGATGAATTAGGTGTTCTTCCAGATATCGTAGGAAATATCTTGGAATTATCTTTCCAACGCCGCTGAGTTTGCACGATTCCGAGTTCGTATGAGTGAGATATTGGAAGTTGGGCGTTTAATTAAGGAAAATCTAATCCGGATTTTAGAAAGGCATTATGGTCTTTTCCTTACCCAATTATTTTATTTCATTTTTGGGTAATTAATTGGGGTCTAAACTGATCTTAGTTAGTTTACACTTTTGGAAAAAGAGTTAGGGTTTTGAGAGAAGAGAAAAGAAGAGGAGAAAAGAAGAGAAGAAGCAAGATTCGTCAAGATCGTTCAAGTTAGATCGTGGATTTCGTCAAGGGGTGATCCCTACGAGGTATGTGAGTTCACACAGCGTTGTGTTCATTCACCCACACATCAAACATGTTTAATTCAGCTTGCATTCATCCTAAAAGTTGAAAGTTTGAATGTTCTTGATGTATGTTCTTGAATTTACTTTCGTTCTTGAATTTGGGATGAGATTGAGGAGTACTTGAGAGTTTAAGGTCAATTTTAGAGTTGTGTTTGATTAGATTCTTGTGTACATATGCTGGGTATCTGAATCTAAAGATAATTGGAGAAAAAGAATCGAATTTAGGTGATTTGGGGTTAGAAAACGAAGAAGGAACAAGTCGGCAGAATCTGGGTTCCAGAGACGCGGACCTGTTCCTCAGAATTGAAAATTTTTCTTTGCGTCGTGGAGCGGTCACAGACCATTCTTCCTCAAAAATTATTTCGCGACCAAATAATTAAATGCATCTCCGCATCGTGAATTTGCTTCGAGACAGTGATTTCTTAATTTTTTCTCGTGTTTAACTATCTGAAAACACTCCTAAACATCATGAGATCTTTCCTATCACAATTATCAATCCTTGAATCTTTAATTAAATTCCAGGATCAGTTAAAAGTCAAGTCAAGAGAAATTAGGAGCCAAGTCAAGATAAGTTCATAGAGTCTTCCAAAAGTCTTTTACAACTGATTTAACTTTGTTTCAAGACTTGAGTTTTGAGTTGAGTAAAGAGTAAAGTTGAAGTTCGATTCTTCAAAGTATATGGGGACTATGTATTCCCACAGAGTTAAAATGTTTTCACATTTAAACAAGAAAAGGAAACCTTGATTTCCAAAGAGCCTTTGAGCTAGTTTTCAGAAAAGAGTAAGTGCTTTCACAATTAAGCAAGAGAGGAAACTTTGATTTCCAAGATAGTCTTTTTAGATAAGTTTTTGAGCAATTATCTCAAATCAAAGAAAGAAGTATGTTTTTAAACATAAGAGCTAGTATCATATTTTAGGAGTAGTATTGAGCAACGATATGGGGGAGAGTTCAGGCAACTCCCTACCCCCATAAACTATGTAGACATTATGGGTAGAAAAAGGTCATACTTTTTAAATGATTCCTTAGTGCTTTTTAGTATAGACTAGTGGATCCACTTAATAGTTTAGGTTCTATACCCCCGGCAAGGTATAGGACGGCCCTGGCAGTGTGAGGCAAAATACTGTATCATCACGATAACTCTTAAGTGATGGTTGTCGGTTAGAGAAACTCCTAAAATAGTATTTTGTATTTTTATATACATTAGAAATATTTGTATTTTCATAGACAAACATAGTTCATATTGTATCTTTGCATACATACAAAGTTATTATCGTATTTCTAAATACACAGAGTTGAAAACCATGTTTTAGAGCTTTTCTTTGTACTGCATTTTTTTACATTGCTTTATATTGAAATCAGTTGAGTTGAGCCAGGTAAGTTCTTCAGTTCCTTTCAAGTTTATGTCTTGTTTTAGAATTCCCCTCGCATACTCGTATATTCAATGTACTGATGCCATTTGGCCTGCATGTTTTTATGATGCAGACACAAGTAACCAGGATCAACATCCAGCGCATCGTTGATTCTAGTGAGCTCTAGAGTTTGTTAGTGAGCCTCCTTGCTTCCGTAGGATCCCTTTTATTGCTTTCAGTATTTTAGTTCATTAGGATGTCGTGGGTCTCGTCTCGACATCCATCTCAGTTTTAGAGGCTCCATAGATAGACAGCTAGTTAGTTCATTTGTCTTTATCTTGTTATTGACTTATGTTCAGTTTTGAGTTGCCACTTTGGCTAAGTTTTTTTGTTTATTTCTAAAACATTATGAGTTTAGTTTGAGATAGTTGAGTCATCTTGCATTTGAGTTCTTTTCTTAATGCTTAAAGTCTTCCGTTGAGTAACTAAGCCAGACCAAGGGTTCGCTTGGGGCTAGGAATAGTTCTCGAGTGCCAGTCCCGCCCAGGGTGTAAGCTCGGGGGGTGACAAAAACCTTATTTACATAAGTAAATTTTTACTATAAAAAAAACATACCACATAAGTACTAGTAAATACCAACGATATTTTAAATTAATTTTTTTGTAATTGTCCAAAATTCCATCATATTTTATTGCTATTAACTAACTAATACGTTTGATTATTTTATTTCTCCATCTTTTTATCTGTAAATCACCTTTTATTGCTAATGTTAACGTTAGATCATTAATATTAGTAGTAGAAAAAAACATATGTTATTGAATTTAAAAAATTAAAAGTACCACAAATAAATATTATAAATTTAAAATAATGGTGATTAGGCTCGTGCAGAGCACGTGTTTCCCCTTTCCTAGTATATATATTAAGAGCCAACAGTTTTCACGGTGCTATTGCTTAGTTATAAGAAGAAACTAAGCAAATACCCATAAAAGTAAAGTAATTACAAACATATACCCATAAAAGTAAAGTAATTACAAACATATACCCATTTACATTCATACCCCCCACCAAATAATTACACTATATATCCTTAACTAATTTCGCTTATTTGATACTAAATCAGTATCATATACTATATTGGTATCATTAAGGCTGATATATAATTTTACTTAATTAATACTAAATCAGTATATATATACTGCATTGACATCATTAAGATTTCTTGTTCAGAAATTACTCATTAATCAATGATACTATACGAGTATATATATACTATTATAGTATCATTGACTAATGAGTAATTTCTGAACAAGAAACCTTAATGATATCATTAATAATCCATGTGTTATGTATGGTATTAATTAGTACTATGTTCGGTAGATTTTTTGGGCCTAAGTATAACTAATCCATGGATTAGTTATACACCCTACATGGTATTATAGGATGTATTACCAATACCTTCCATTTGGTGGTATAAGTAATACATTAGATTTAATACCATGAGATTATCTATGTAAAGACAAAATATCCCTAAAATCATTTTATTTATTTTCTTGATTTTATATTTTATATTTGTACTAATAAATTTATTTAAATAAATTATCTTACAAATTTTATAATTTAGAGAGTTGTTTGTTGATAAATAAATGCAATACATATTAGTATAATAATTAAAATATGAGTTGTTTAACATATACTAATTGAAAAGACGAATATATCACCACATGACGTTTGTGATCTAAATTGAATATATTATTTTTTGATTTATATGTGGTTTCTATTTATTTGTATTTTGAACAATTTATAAATTGCATACATATTAAAACTACAACTTGCAATTTTTATGTATAAATGTAGATGATTTATTCAATTTTACTATTGTTTACCATCTTTTCAATTTTAAAGTAGATTGTCTATCTATTCTAAATTGAAAATTAATGTTTTTTAAGTGATTAATTTATTAAAATGACAATTATTTACCCTCAAATAATTCAAGCGAGAAAATAGAAAACATGACAAAAAAATTGTTCTTCTCCTAGCTAGTTAGAAGGCCATAGAAAAATAATATTGTCCGGCAATTATCTACCTTCTCCCGATTACATAAAATAGAAAATCTCATCATAAGGGTATAATTGGAAAGAAGCTTTTTGTATAGTTTTAATCCAAACACAAGATGAGTTGGGAAGCAATGAACCAAACACTTGATACAAAATATACCCTGCATTACTAATCTCAGCACTACTAATCCCTGCATTACTAATCTCTGCGTTACTAATCCCTGCATTATTTATTTTTCTACCAAACGACTCTTTATAGTATTATTGAGTAATGATTAATTTCTGGACAAGAAACATTAATGATACCACATCAATATTCATATACTCTTATAATATCATTGACTAATGAGTAGTTTATGAACAAGAAACCTTAATGATACCATAACAATATACATATATTCTTATAGTATCATTGACTAATGAGTTTCTGAATGAGAAACCTTAATGTAACAACCTGATTCCGTCGTTATGGAAAATCCAACGGGGAAAACATTTTGGGCCGATTTTTTTTTCCGTAGTAACTTGGAATTTCCCAACCTAGTCCAGATTTGTACGAATTTGGAGTCAGTAAGGTCTAGGGAAATCTGGTAACAATTGGATGATCTAATTATGATTTTGATCACATTAGTAGATAGCTAAGAAGTTAAGGAACCCGTACGACTTTACGGAATTGAATTCGGGTGAGTAAAACTCCTAAAACTGATCTTAGCGTGAACGGGTATGTTCTGAGTATATTGGGATGAAGGTGTGTTGTGAAATGGGGATTTGGAACTATTAATTTGACTCACTGTTTTCATGCAAGCCGCTGTGGTAGGATTATTTCCGCCAGGGCGGGGCCACTGTAGCAGGATGAGGTCTGCTGTGGTAGGACAATCACGATTTAAGTTGGAAATAAACCCTAAAATCATTTTATTCTGCAAGATTCAACTTTGAGAGCTAGGAAACGACCCCAGGAAAGTTCTTGACCTTTTTCACCATTCTTGAGGCTAAAGGTAAGGTTTTTACTCCCCAAATCCATGTTTCAATCCGTAGAATGTAAATTCATGGGTGATTATCGATGGGGGAGGGTTTTGTTCTGGAAATTATGGTGGAAAAATCCCTAATCTAGGTATGGGGATCAAGGGTTTGATCTAGGGTTGATATTATTGATTAGAATCTGGGTAATTGGGTCTTGTTTATTGATCCTCATATTATTATGATTGTTTGTAGACCAAGAACAAGCGGAAAGAATCTGGAAGGGGAAGAATCAAGTTTCTTAGGGGATTCAAACTTTATTCGAGGTAGGTGATGGTTGTGATTTCATGTTGTGTGATATATGTTTGTACTTGCTTCATTATAATGCATGTATGTATACAAATGTTGCATTATTGATCACACTAATCGTGAATGAGGATAATTGAATAATTGAATGCCATGAATCATGACTTGATTGTATGATTATGAGAATGTACTTTTGATTGTGATTATGACTTGTGGAATGGATCGGGTGTTAGGTTTCGACACACTAGCTGGGATCTATTGCCACGTACCATCATAAACATTGGAACGAATGTCATGATTCGAAACACTAACTGAGATCAATTGCCATGTACCAGCATAGACATTGGAACGGGTGTCACGATCTGACACACTAACTTGGATCGGGTACCACGTACCAGTACACTAACAGTTTGGGCATGGATTCCATGAGAGGACCATTGAATTGGGTTCCGTTGGAGGACCATTGAATTGTGTTGTGTATCTACTTGTGATGATTACGTTCATATCTAATGGTGATTGAGGTTGAAAGATTGTTTGTTGCTCTAAAATGATAACCAAGGTGTATTATTGAGAACATGGAATGCTACATTGATCCTGAAAATATGACTAATATTGTATATGTTTGGTATATGCATCTTTGTGGTTACTTGCATGTGTTTCACTTATTAGGATAGCCGCGTGATCCCACAGTGTACTGATACTGCACTTTCTTGTTCTTTGTTGAGTACAGAGCATCTTCAGGCGGCTATTGATAGACCTCAGCTAGGTGACTATTGAGCGTGACCTATTTCAAGGGTGAGCTAGTTCTTTCAGGCTGTCATGGATCTCTCTTGTTTAAGTCCACCCTTTTTGGACTTTGACTATTTGTTTAAGGTGTTTTGTTTAGCTTCGGGGTTGTACCCCTTGTTCTTGGACTTGTCGTTAGTAGAGTTTTTGTACAGTGACTTTCAAGTTCTAGGGGTTGTTCTTCTGCATTAGTTTGGCTAGTTTATTTAAACATTTGGAGTTTATGGGAACTGTGTATAATTTTTTCTTTTAAACTTGCTTCCATATCTTTAAATGCCTAGTTTTTCATTAAGTTGTTTAGTCGGGTTATAAAAGTATTTTTATCTCCTCCTAGAAGCTTGGCCAAACACGTCAACTTCAAAGAAAAAACTTTTAGGCTTGGAAAAAATTGGTGAACCATGCAACCTCTGAGTTACAAAATTTTACTCATATGTATTTTTTATATTCATCAAAAATATATAAATAAATCTTAAAATATCTATAAATTAATTTAACTAATTTGTAAACTTAGTCAAACATCATTTTAATATTGGCCTTTAGCATTGGCGTGGATAGAATCTATAATTATTACAAATTGAAATTATTAGTATAATTACAAACCTAGCTCACTTGGGCAAGCTTAGTGATGAGAACATTGCATAAGATTGGCTTCTAGTTAGACGATTTTGGATTCGGGTGTTTAACTATTTGTTAGTTTATTTTGGTGAAATACCTAAATGACCCTTCTAAGTTGTAAATAAAAATTAGAGAGAAACTTTAATTTTATTAATGTGTCATAGGAATATTTTTACTTGATATAAGTGTGTCTCGTGAACAACCGAATTCAATAGACCTTATGTGTAAGCATCATTAACAAATGACATAATAAATTTACAAATAAGTTAACGACACATGTTTTTTTTTATAAAAAAATTATAATCTTTTACATTTCTTTTTAACTAATACTACTTTTTTGTTTAATAGAATAATCCTCCCCTCCTCTTCTTCCCAAATCTGTTCCTCCTTACCCTCTCCTTTCCGCTCCACCTTTTCTTCTCATGAGTAATTCTTACTATAATAAGTACTACTAATTACTCTCTTGACAAGTTTAAATGTCACTATAAATCTTTTTGAGTCTTTTTTTATTGTCAATTTTATGTTAGATAATAGTGTGCTAAGTGTAACGACCCTCTTCATTGTTATGGAGGAGCTTTTAGTGGAAGAAAATCAGTGAGAAAACTTTTGGTGTGAAGAGTTTGCATGCTCATCCTTGTCTTATGACTCATGCCCAACAGATTGAAGAGGAGAAACTTAAAGGGAGATCTAGGGAGAAAAATAGGTCTAGGATTGATGATGGTAATTTCTCTCATGCAAGGTCCGATGGACATGGTCATCCAGGTATAGACAAGGGTTTTCTGGGAAAGGTTCCTCCAATGCTCCTAGGTATGAAGAATATAGGGTGTCTAACCCTAAACTTCTAGGAATTAGTTGTGGTGAAAGTGGTCACAAATTGAGGGATTGCCCAATGATTAAGGCTAAGAGAAGAGAGGGAAAGCAAGCTCCTCCTAGTGGTTCAAGTGCAAATGCTCCAAAGAAAAATAGGTTCTATGCTCTTTAGGCTTGAGGTGAAAAAGAGTGTCCTCCATATATGGTTACCAGTATGTTAAAAGTTTTCCAACTTGATGTTTATGCTTTATTGGATCCCGGTGCTACCTTGTCCTTTGTGACGCCAATTATGGCTATATGAATTGATAGAACTTGATATGCTAGCTCTTGATGACATCCTTGGTAGGGATTGGCTGCACTCTTAGTATGCTTCTATTGATTGTAGAACCCGATATGGTCATTATAAGTTTTAGGGATGTCGTTTGGTTTGACTGATGCCCCAACGACATATAGGAACTTGATGAATAGGGTATTTAGATAATACCTTTATATGTTCAGTTAGTAGACTCCTCCAAGGGTGGTGTTATAGTTCATCATGGTTTAGAATCGTCTTTTGTGACAGATGTGAAAGCTAAGTAATATCTTGATCCGACCTTAGTTGAATTAAAAGAAGCGGTACTTAGAAACTCCATTGAGGCTTTCTCCCAAGGGGAGATGGTGTGCTTAGATAGCAAGGTCGTTGTGTGTTCCTAATGTTCATGATTTGGGTTTACTTGGGAATCTCACCCATGAGGGGTGTAATGAGGTTTGGGAAGTAAGAGAAGCCTAGTCCCCACTTTGTTGGC
>JAJOOR010016442.1:0-20552 GCA_036250505.1 Solanum acaule | reverse complement strand
TCCAAGTCGTTCCTAACTCAGGGTCATTCTTAACAGATTATGAGTCCATATAATGAGGGTTTATAACCACTCAATCAGCCAACCATTCATAATTACATCTACAAGATCACCAACATTAACTACCCTACTATATCACTCCCAAGCTCTAAGGAAATATGCCGAACGAAGGGAATAGCCTTAACATACCTTTTCCTTTATAATTTATGCTGAAAATACCTCTGTCCGCACCACTACAACACTAAAAAAAAAGGTAAAATCAATCAGTAATTAAGGACAAGAATTACTACGACAATCGATACGGATTACTATTGTAAATTACTATCCAAGACCTAAGGTATCCATAAACTAATAACAGATGGTTCCTACCTTTCTTTACACACCAGAACACTTAAATAAAATCAAACCACTGAAAAAACTCTGCTGCCACAGCCTCCACGGAGCTACACCGATCAATTCACCATGAAACTATACCAAAACGATCAGCTCGAGAAGTAGGACAATTTTCGATAAGGAGCCAAGAAGAGATTATGAACACCCAAAGATGATTTGAGGAGAAGTTCTCAGATTTTTATGGGTTTCTCTCGAGTTTGAATGAAGAAAAATGAAGAAGATGCTATCTTATAAGCTTCCACCGACTTAGGGGACCCAACTCATGTACCTGCTTGCACAGTCTCGCAAAAATGTGAATATCTCTATATTCTGAAGTCGTATGAACAAACCGTTTGATGCATTGGAAACTAGACTCGTAGACCTTCGATTTAATGGGTCGTGGGCCCTATAACTCTTTATAGATTAGGAGAAAAATTCCGAGACATTTGACCCAAATTTCAGAGAAATCTTTAAAAAGGAACCTACAATAACTTTCGCCAACCTTTATTTTGCGAGTTATGTTACTTCAAAACTTGAGATACAATCCTTGAACACTTAAAATATGACATACCACATCATTTGTAATGTATTACTCACCCTCTATGTCTTTCCACGAAGATACAAGTTAATTTAGACGTTTTGAAAAATCGCGGTGTTACATCATTTCCTCCTTAGAAACATTCGTCCTCGAATGAAAAATCTGAGTCACACGATTATGTCCCTAGGAGTTGACAAAGTATATGCAAAGTATCCTTTGTGAATGTGACTATCCAGAACCTAAAACGTAGAAATTCTAACCTAGGCGTCTCACATGATGGCATAAATAACTAAGCACTATAGCTTCGCAATAAGAGTGCGAGCAAAAATACAATGACAATAACCATAATAATAAGCAATAATATAAAAAATTAGACAAGTATTTTACCTTACTTCACTAATATAAATTGATATGCTATCACCTTGGGGTATGAAACAAGTGAGGATATTTGGATCTCATGCCATCCTCAGCTTCCCAGGTCACCTCTTCTCTATTCTTGTTTCTCCACAATACTTTAACCGAAACCACCTCCTTGGTCCTCAATTTATGGACCTGTTGATCTAATATGGCAATTGGAGTTTCCTCGTAGGACAAATTCTCTGTGATCTGAACATCCTTAATTGGGATAACCCGAGAAGGGTCTCCTACACACTTCTGTAGCATCGATACATGGAAAATTGGATGAACAGATTCTAGCCCCGAAGGCAATTCTAACTCATAAGCCACCCGTCCTACCCTCTGAAGGATCTAGTATGGCCCAATAAATCTTGGACTAAGCTTGCCTTTTTTGCCAAATCTCATAACACCATTCATAGGCGAGACTTTTAAGAATACCCAATCATCGACACAAAACTCTAAGTCCCTTCGTCACACATCTGAGTATGACTTATGTCGGCTTTGAGCTGTTAGCAACCTCTCCTGAATGAGCTTAACCTGCTCCACTGTCTGTTGTACTAAGTCGGGTCCAATCAACCCTGACTCACCTACCTCAAACCATCCAATGGGGGACCTACATTTTCGCCCATACAAAGCCTCATAACGTGCCATCCCGATACTTGAATGATAACTGTTATTGTATGTGAACTCAATAAGAGGTAAGTGGTCATCCCAATTTCCCTTGAAGTCTAGCGCGCACCCCCGTAACATATCCTCAAGTGTCAAAATTGTGCGCTCAGCCTGGCCATCTGTCTGAGGGTGAAAGGCTGTACTAAGATTAACCTGTGTTCCCAGTCCTTTTTGGAAGGACTTCCAGAAGTTGCCAGTAAATTATGCTCCTCGGTCTGAGATAATAGATATTGGGACGTCGTGCAACCTAACAATTTCTCGAATGTAAAGCCCTGCATAATCTTCAACTGTAAAAGTAGTCTTGACTTGTAAGAAATGGGCTGATTTTGTTAGTCTGTCAACAATTACCCAAATAGAGTCAAACTTACGACGCGATCGAGGTAACTCTGTAACAAAATCCATATTAATTGCTTCCCACTTCCACAAAGGAATGGCTATCTCCTGGACCCAGCGGGCTTTTGGTGCTCAACATTCACCTGTTGGCAGTTAGGACAATGTGCCACAAACTCAGCAACGTCCTTCTTCATCCCGTGCCACCAATATATCTCCTTAATATCATAGTACATCTTCGTCGAACCAGGGTGAATAGAATAACGGAAATGATGTGCCTCTTCCATAATCTAATGTCGAAGCCCTGCAATATCCGGAACACACAATCGACCACTATATCTGATGGTTCTGTCTCCTGCTATATCAAATGCTACAGACTGCTGATCATCAGCCTTGGCTCTAAGCTGCTCTAAGCTATGATCCTTATGTTGCCGTGCTTTTACCTCCACAACTAGAGATGATACAGTTGTGTCCTGAATTGTGACCTCACTATCGTCTGCCTCTAACAATCTGACTCCCAAGCTAGCTAATTGATGAACCTCTCGTGCTAGCTCACACTTCTCAACACTTAAATAAGATCAACTACCCATAGATCTTCGACTGAGGGCATCAACTACCACATTCACCTTTCCTAGATTATATAAAATATCCACGTCGTAGTCTTTGAGTAACTCAATCCAGTGACACTGTCGCAGATTTAACTCCTTCTGTCTAAAGATATATTGAAGGCTTTTATGATCTGTGAAGATGTCAACATGAACGCTATACAAATAATGTCTCTAGATCTTTAACGCATGCACAACTGCAACCAACTCTAAATTGTGCGTCAAATAGTTTTTCTGATGCTTTCTCAACTGCCTTGAAGCATATGCGATAACCTTACCATGTTGCATTAGAACACATCCCAACCCAACACCAAAAGCATCACAGTACACCGCATAGCCTTCTGAACCCTCTGGCAATGCTAGAACTGGTGTTGATGTCAACATGTCCTTCAGCTCCTAGAAACTATGCTCATAAGCCTCAGTCCACTAGAACTTAGTTGTTTTTTGAGTCAGTTTCGTTAATGGTGCTGAAAGTGAAGAAAACCCCTCTACAAACCTTCTGTAGTACCCAGCTAACCCTAAGAAACTACGAACCTCAGTTAGAGTCATAGGTCTGGGCTAAGTTTTTACGACCTCAATCTTTTGTGTATCAACATCGATGCCTGCATCTGATACTATATGGCCTAAGAAAGCTACAGAGTTCAACCAGAACTCACACTTAGCAAACTTTGCATAAAGTTCTCGATCTCGAAGAACCTGAAGGACTGGTCGCAGATGATTTGCATGCTTAGCTTTTGAATGTGAATACACCAAAATATCATCAATAAATACAATCACAAACAAGTCTAGATACGGCCTGAATATATTATTCATCAGGTCCATGGACACTGCTGGGGCATTAGTTAATCGAAAAGACATTACCAAGAACTCAAAGTGTCCATATCTGGTTCTAAAAGCTGTCTTTTGAACGTCTTTCTCCTGAACTTGTATCTGGTGGTACCCTGATCTTAAATCAATCTTTGAGAAGCACTCATCACCTTGTAACTGATCAAACAAGTCATCGATCCTCGGAAGAGGATACTTATATTTATAGTTGTTTTATTCAGCTGTCGATAATCGATACACATTCTTAGTGAGACATCTTTCTTCCTCACAAATAACACCGTCTCACCCCATGGTGAAGCATTAGGTCTGATAAAGCCTTTATCCAATAAGTTTTTCAGCTGATCCTTTAACTCCTTTAGCTCAGCAGGAGCCATTCTATAAGGAGGGATAGATATGAGTTGTATACCTGGTAGCATATCAATAGCAAAATCAATTTCTCATTCTGGAAGGATACCAAGGAGCTCGTCTGGAAATACATCTATAAACTCATTAACTACCGAAATAGACTGAAGAGTCGGTGGTTCTGCATCTATATCATGAATGCGAACAAGATGATAAATACAACCCTTAGTGATCATCCTCATCGCCTTAAGATAGGAAATAAACCTACATTTCGGCGTTGTCGTATCGCCTTTCCATTCTAGAACTGCCTCTCCTGGAAAGTGGAATCTAACAATCTTTGTTCGACACTCAACATTAGCATAACAAGACGCTAACCAGTCCATACCCATAATGACGTCAAAATCAACCATCTCTAACTCTACCAGGTCTACAGAGGTCCGACAGTCGATAATTTCTACCGTGCAACCTCGATAGACTCTCATGGCAATAATAGACTCACCAACTAATGTAGATACAGTAAATGGTCGATCTAATAACTCTGCTACTATACATAACTTCCCCTCAATAAATGGGGTAACATAAGATAGAGTAGATCTAGGATCTATCATAGCATAAACACAATGAGAGCAAATAATTAATGCACCTGTCACAACATCTGGTGATGACTCTGAGACTTGTTGGCCGGCTAGTGAATATGTATGGTTCTGGCCACTACCAGAACTAGATGCTCCCTCTCTGCCTCCGCCTCTGCCTCTACCTGCTGAAGTCTAGGGTCCACGTCCTGTAGGTTGTGCTGATGAGGAGGAACCTACTACTGACCCGGTCAACTGACCTATACCACCCTGACCTATGGTCAGGCAGTTCCTCCACCCATGCCCCTACTGTCCACAAGAATAACAACCTGTGGAACCTTGCCTGCACCTCCCAAAATGCATCTTACTGCAAGTAGCGCAACGCGGCGGTGCTGTCCTAGCTTGGCCTGAGCCTCTCTACTGCTGAGAGCCTGATACTTGTGAACCCTCACCTGAGCCTGACTGTCCCTAACGATCAAATCTACTATCCTAGAACTGTTGTGGTGGAGGTCTAAGTGGCCTACTAGAATATCGAGGTCTGGGACCACCCTGAAAATCTCCATGTGAACCAGCGGGCTTATCCCTCTTCTGTCTCTCTCTATCGACCCTCTTAGTCATATACTGTAGATGTCGGCGATCCTCTATGCCTTGTGCAAAGGCCTGAATTCGCGAGATATCCATATTATCATTTAGTGCAGCGGTAGAACAAGTATCGATATAGTCTGAGTCAATCCCTCCCACAAATATACGCACCCTTGTCATGTATCGTATCAAAAAATGCTGGTGCATATCTAGCCAATGAATCAAATCTCAACCCGTACTCTCGGACACTCATGCTGCCCTGTCGGAGGTTTAGAAACTAGTCCACCCGGCCATCCCTAATCTCTCGAGGCAAATAGTGATCTATGAAAGCTTCTGCAAAGCTATCCCAAGTGGGTAGAGATGCATCTTTTCCCCTAGATCTCTCCCAGCTTTCATACCAAAATACTGCAACATCACGTAATCAAAATGCTACTAACTCAACTGACTTAGTCGTTGAGGTATGCATGACTCTGAAGATCCTATGAAGATGATCAACAAAGTGCTGATGGTCCTCTCTGTGATCTGTCCTTGTAAACTGTGGAGGATTCAAGGCAAGAAATTCACGAACTCTCGAACTTTCGGGCCCTTCAGAAGGTCCAGCAACATCTGGCGCAATTGGCTGGCGCTGTGCAACTACTAACTGTGCTAACATACATACTGCATTCTTGAAATACTGGTAAGATGGAATAAGAGGAACTAAATGTGGTACTGCTAGTGGTGTTAGGGGTCCTGTAGCCCTCGGAGGCTTCTGAAGTGGTGGAGAAGCTATAGGGGGCAGAGAAGATGTATCCCCTTGGGTCTCATAATGGGCTACCTCCACCTGTGGTACCTTGCCAGTGCCCTCGCCTGTAACTGTCTCTAGCCCCTGGCTAGTTGTGGTATGTCTGGTGTCAGTCATCTCTATCTGCATACAAATATCAATTATAAGCCAGAAACCTCAACCCTTAAGACACCGCTCTATAGCACGAGGTGAGCAAAAAAAGGATAGTGATTCTAACATGCCCAATAGCTTCTTGCTTATCGAATGTGGTGCACAACACATTTATAAACAAGACTCTACTAGACACGGCCTGCAGACTCTTTAGGATACGACGTTGCTCTGATATCAAGTATGTCACGCCCCAAACTCAAGGGGCGCAATTGGCTCCTAATACCAGAACTCAGGCCCGAGCTGACCCCGCTGAACCATTTGCTACTAGTTCATGGCAGCCACACGCAATCAAGAAAACAAACAAGTATATCTCCGCTTAAAATTAAGCCCTCGGCTGGCAACACCCCTGTCAACAAATCTATAAAAGAAACAACTACTCCCAATAGTTCATATAAAGAAATAGCTTACTAGCACAGAAGTCTTAATTGGGCCGTCGAGGCCACCATGATCTCTGTAGCGAAACTGAAAGCAGGTATATATCAATACAATACATCAAACAACTAACAAACATCAGCAAACCGGCAAACTAGGCCAGCATGGCCATAATGTAGATGTACACCCCACACACTAGTTTGCAAGCCTCTAAGAGTAGTAAGGATTGGCGGGACAGGGCCCCAACCTACTCATAAAAATATATACACCAAAAGCTAACAAACCTCCCAACTCTGGCAGCTCTGGAGGAAAGGGGCTAGCCAACCAGATAAAAGTCAATCCTGCTGCTGAGGAGGTCTATTGGGTCATCTGTCGGGTTCTGCATACATGAATGCAGCGCCCCTAGACAATGGGGAGTCGGTACAAAATAATGTACAAAGTATGAAATGATATAAACTAAATGAGTAAGTATCATAATATACCAAAAGCAATCAGGTAAGGAAATTTGATAAGCATGCTAACCCACTACTGAATATAAAAAATACAATAATGATCAAACAACAACCTAACCAAGCCTCCATAAGCTCGGTAGGTACAAACAACATACCACCTACCTAGGCCCCCATAAGCCCAGAAGGTGCCAAATCAATCTACATAACCCTATCGGTAGCCCCTTGTCTTTGTAAGAAGTCACATAGCCTCTTTTTTGCAACGATATAGCCTCGTAGGCAGTGCATAGCCCTCTTAGGCAACATCATAGCTATGTGGGCTGCACGTAGCCCTCTTTTGCATCACATAGCTCTATAAGCAACACATAGCCCTCTTTGGCGTCAAAATACCCCCGTAGGCAACACATAACACTATTTGACATCAATATAGCCCCGTGGGCAACACATAGACCTCTTAGGCAATAACATAGTCCTATTAGACAACATCATAGCCCCTATAGGCTGTTCATAGCTCAACAATTAACCACAATAGCCCCAAGGGCGACAACAAACAATTGAATAAGCTAAAGGTGATCAATTTAGCTATAAACAATATGTATATATATATATAGTTTCCAAGTCGTTCCTAACTCAGGGTCATTCTTAATAGATTATGAGTCCATATAATGAGGGTTTATAACCACTCAATCAGCCAACCATTCACAATTACATCTACAAGATTACCAACATTAACTACCCTACTATATCACTCCCAAGCTCTAAGAAAATATGTCGAACGAAGGGAATAGCCTTAACATACCTTTTCCTTTATAATTTATGCTGAAAATACCTCTGTCCGCACCACTACAACACTAAAAAAAGGTAAAATCAATCAGTAATTAAGGACAAGAATTACTACGACAATCGATACGGATTACTATCGTAAATTACTATCCAAGACCTAAGGTATCCATAAACTAATAACAGACGGTTCCTACCTTTCTTTACACACCAGAACACTTAAATAAAATCAAACCATTGAAAAAACTCTGCTGTCATAGCCTCCACGGAGCTATACCGATCAATTCACCATGAAAACTATACCAAAACGATGAGCTCGTGAAGTAAGGCGATTTTCGATAAGGAGCCAAGAAGAGATTATGAACACCCAAGGATGATTTGAGGAGAATTTCTCTGATTTTCATGGGTTTATCTCGAGTTTTAATGAAGAAAAACGAAGAAGATGCTATCTTATAAGCTTCCACCGACTTAGGGGACCTACCTCACGTACCTACTTGCACAGTCTTGCAAAAACGCGAATATCTCTCTATTATGAAGTCGTATGAACAAACCGTTTGATGCGTTGGAAACTAGACTCGTAGACCTTCGATTTAATGTGTTGTGGGCTATATAACTCTTTATAGATTAGGAGAAAACTTTCGAGACATTTGACCCAAATTTCAGAGAAATCTTTAAAAAGGAACTTACGATAACTTTCGCCAACTTTTATTTTGCGAGTTACGTTACTTCAAAACTTGAGATACAACCCTTGAACACTTAAAATATGACATACCACATCATTCTTAATGTATTACTCACCTTCTTTGTCTTTCCACGAAGGTACGAGTTAATTTAGACGTTTTGAAAAGTCAGAGTGTTACATCACACCTCCTTTGTTTTTATCACATTAGCTTGTTGCTTATTGGTGTTGAGCACATTCATAAGAAACCATTTCAACAATGTGAGGAGAGAAAGAGGGAAAGGTGAGAGATGGTAGGTTAACAGGGGAAATAATGGTTTTAGTCCTTGTATTATTGTATAGTTTTAATTTTAGTTCATGTGTCATTTGACTATGTACATTTGATCTTCAATTATTTGAAGCGTGTGATTTTGGTCCTTAAAGTTAACAAAAGTTAACCAAGTATTTAACAAATTGTTATTTTAAAATATATAAAATATAATAAATTGCAGGGTTGATGACTCTAAATGCTTGAAGAATTGGCCTGCCTGCGGAGTTAAACTCAACCCACTAGTTAAAATAAATTCAAGATCATGTCCTAAATTTGATTAAATCTGACTCAACTTTTAGGCTTGCTATTGCTGCCGTCGTTGAGTGTCAATGGTCTGATGTGACAGAGTAGGAGACTATCGTGAATTTTAATTTATGTTATTTGGTTGCTTTATAAGATGGGTTAATAGAGTTGAACATAAGAATGAATATTGCAGAGCTTCCATGGATTGATTTAGAAAATTTGAGAGGACTAGAGAACATATAAGTCTGGAGTTGACAATTTGTTTCATCTCTTCATCACTAAACATGTTCGATCAATTTTGAAACCACAGTGTAATCGTCAAATATTTGCCACCATCGAAAAATTGAAACACCCTCTTAAACCATTGAATCATATCCACCAATAAATATACCCCTAACAATATTAAATATTTCAGATATATAAAAACATTTTGTTGATTGCATCAAATTTAACCGTGTATTCTTCCTGTTCATCACCAATAACCACCTCATAACAATCATACAACTTTCATAAACCAACTCGAGTTTTCCATCTCCATTGTTGAACCTCACCTCACCTTCTCCATTAGTTGAAACCATTGATAAAATATGCACGTGTAGAATGTTTGTAAAAAAGTCTACCAATTTTTGAATAAAATACCTGTTGAATTTTGTGAGTCAAAATTAGAGATAAAAATTGGATGGAGTGTTAAAATCTGTATTAGTTCTTAATATAATCATCATCTAATGTGACAGAGGATGTATATAATTTTTCATGTTTGTTTGTATAGAAACGATTGCATAGAGAAAATTTAAGCATAGGAATCACAGGATAAATATAACCTTAAAGTTGGATGATAATATAACGAATGATAAATATAATTTTTTTTGAGAGTACAAAAACAAACATGACCCGAATACTTTGCCCATGTTTACATGTTTGATTTGATATATCTTTAATAAGTACTTAATAAATTTAAAAATAATTTTAAAATATCATTTTAAATTATTAATATATAAAAAATTTAAATAAAATACATATAAAATAATAAATTATCTATTTATTTATTTATCATTTTGTAGAAGCAGAACAAATATCGTTGTCAAATGATCTTATCGCCCATTCGCCAGTACTCTGAATTTAAAACGAGCACGGCAATCGCCACAACATCTCCACGTCATATTGGATTAAACTTCTTTCTTAAATTAGTAAAGAAATAAAATTCCTCTTTAAATTCTCTTTCACCGTCATTTTCCTTTAGGCAAGCTAACCATTTCTCTTCATAACAATGTCGATGGTGGCGTTCATATTCCGGCGAAAAGTACACACAAAACCCTGCATTCTTCAACAATCATCGCTTTACTCCACGACGCCGGCGATAAAGAGTTCGAATAATCAACGGATTGAGAAAATACTCATAGCAAATAGAGGCGAAATTGCTTGTAGAATTATTAGAACTGCTAAGAGATTAGGGATTCGTACTGTTGCAGTTTACAGTGATGCCGATAGAGATAGCTTACATGTGAAATCCGCCGATGAGGCTTTTCGTATCGGTCCTCCTCCTGCTCGTTTGAGCTATTTGAATTCTTCTGCTATTATTGAAGTTGCTAATAAATCTGGAGCTCAGGTATATGATAATGCTCTTTCGATTCTCTTACTCGATTATGTAATGAATTGATTGAGTATTTTTGGACACTTCCATTGGCTTCTCATTGAAATGTGAAGTGTGTGATCAGTTTGTGTGGTACAGTTTGGAATTTTGAGATTCAAACTTCTAAATCATTAATTTGGATAAAGAAGCTTTGAATTTTTTGTAATAAAATTTGTATATTTGAAAACTATGTAAAAAGTGCTACAAATCATCATAATTAATAACTTAAAATATATATAAAAAAGTTATGGTCAAAGAGAAACTTGGTTCACTATTGAAATTTATATCGTGCCACATAAATTAAGATAGAGGGAGTAAAAATAATGTGTTCTCGCTAGTATTTATGGGTTCTGTGCTGTTAAGACACTAGAGTCATCATTTATGCTAATATTTACTATTGATTTTGCAATGATTGATATGTATATATAGGTTTGTTATATGACAGCAATATGTAATATTTCAAACTTTTCTGCACTACCATAATTGATTTGTCTCATTCATTTGTAAAAAGTTCTAGGCCAATGAGTACTTACTGAGCAGGAGTGCATTATGTAGGTGACCAATGGATTCATCCTCTCCTCCCGCCAAAAAAGGGAAAAAAAGGAAAATTCCAAAATGAAAAAGGGAACGAAGAGAAGATGAATATGTTAACCATGTTTGACTAGTTTGTACCAATGGAAAATTCGTGGTTAAAACTCAGAAATGTAATTCTAGGCATATGTCAATATAAGTAATGATGATCTTTTTGGTGATTGAAAAGCGATATTACAGGTAGGACAGAAGCTTTTTTCAGAATAGCTTTTGATCAAACATGGTTTTAGTGTCTCTGGGCCTTACTCTTTCCATCTGTTCTTTTCAGTTGTCTCAGAATTGTATTCTTCAAGCAAGAGCTTTGTTACAGTAGTTATATTATTTAGTGTGTGTCAGAACCGTATTCTTCAAGCAAGAACTTTGATACATTAGTTATATATCAAACATGATTTTAGTGTGTGTAATATAGATGCTTGTTTTTTAACTTTTGGGCACCGTAATGGTTTAAAAGGCGGATGTGAAAGCAATGCTTATCATTTCACCTTTAATGGTGGAGATATGTGTTTCAAGTCATTGTTGTATTTAGCAATGTACATCCTAGCCTTGGTCAACAAAGTTACCTAGTATCTGTTGCTTGTGGGAGGTGGTAGGTATATGTGGAATTAGTGGAGGTGCGGACAAGTTGACATGGATACCACAGTTATAAAAAAAGATCGGTGTACATCTCTAGAAATAACTGACTTTACCTTTTCTTTAAAGGAGATATAAGATACAATTCCTTGATTCTCTTATACCTAGCTATCCAAAATATGAAAATATTTGACAGGTGCACTACATTGCACACTACTCGGTAAGTGCATCAGATCCAGCTATGTCTTAATGTATAGTTCAATGGGACTAGATGCTAGACTTAGTGATGCTATGGTGCATCCTCAAATATCTTATTTCTTAAGAAGAAAACATGGCCTTTCTTGCCATTTGACATGAACTCCAAAAAAAACTAGTTAATACAATGAACATACTCGTTTCTATGAAATGTGTAGACTTTTACTTTTCCTTGTTTGACTCGTGATAATTCCATGATTCACATTTAAATTTGTCACATTTTTAAATTAAAGTTTTGCTGATTAAATGATTGCCAACATGTAAACATTCAAAGAGGATCTCTTGTTTATATTTTGTTTATTTTTATAATTAGGCTATCCACCCAGGTTATGGATTCTTATCTGAAAGTGCTGATTTTGCTCAACTTTGTGAGGATGAGAATCTCTTATTTATTGGACCTCCTGCATCTGCAATCCGTGACATGGGTGATAAGAGGTAGAGATCATTTCCATTCCACTTGCTATCATGTTATGCCTATGTATTCCACTTGTTTTTTTATCAAGTTGATTTAGGCTACAACAGTTGAATCATTCAAATGGCTGGTTCTAATTTGCGAGGGAGATAAAAAGGCATAACTTTGAATTAGGATTATGAATCATCTCAGGAAGTTGCTCATACCTTTTTTTTATTTCAGCAGGAGAAAGAATTAGGTTAAAAGTCTACTGTAATGGGAAGAAGGGAAGCTCCGTGTTTGTTCTTCTCATTTCTTTTGTTTATGAATTATCAGTTTTTCCCTCCTTTGAGCATGGACAATCATGTTTCATCTCATTACTTCCCACTTTTGTAACAATATGGTTGATTTAAATTTAGGATCTCACCAATGTAAACTGGCTGCATTAATACTTGAATAAATGGGTAGTAGCTGTTTGCACCAGACAGTAATTTGCATCTACTGCATGCATTTTGGCTATTTAAAAACGGCTGACTGTGACATTGGGATTAATATGATTGCTGTTAGTGTTTGTGCGAGATGGGGATGTTGATTTATGCGTAGCAGCAAGCCTTAGTGGTTGTCTATGCATAGCAATTGATTTTTAAAGTTGATTTTAGCCTCAAGTGTGTTTCATGGGGCTAAGCTCCACATTTGCAAAGGTCCTGTGTGCAACTAACATGGAACATGGCAATAATTCATGCCAGACTTAAAATGTTATTCCTATATCACCTGTGTGAATTATATTTTCAGCTTCTCCCATATTGATTAAGCAATGGCTTAGAGAGTGTCTATATGCAAACTTTAAATCACATTGCATCGACCTACTAGCGTTTCTGGCGTGCAGTTCTATGAAATGATCTGTCACATTGCACCACATTCTTATGCAGTTTGACTGCCAAGTGCTAGCCTTTCAGTGAAGTTTTAATTTAGCAGTATGTTGCTGCAATTGGATGCTGACAATTCATGCTTATTTCTTTTCTTTCTCTGGATTCTTCCATCAGTGCTTCAAAGAGAATAATGGGTGCAGCTGGGGTTCCACTTGTGCCTGGATATCATGGTGATGAGCAAGATATTGACTTTATGAAGTTGGAAGCAGACAAGATTGGGTATCCTATTTTAATTAAGCCAACCCATGGAGGTGGAGGGAAGGTCTGCCTTCTGTTAATACTACTTATTTTGGTGAAGGAAAACAAACTTAACTTCTAGCTTACAAATTTTGCAATTCAATCTTATTGTGTATGCCATTTCTATTAAAGATTTCACTATATGAAGAAATCTTATAATGCCAACAGGATAGCTCAAGTATATCTGAAGAGATGCTCTTGTTTATCATGTTCTATACTAAAAGAAAATAATGTCTGCTAACCTGTTTTGTTTCAGGGTATGAGGATTGTTCAGAGTCCAAATGAATTTGCGGACTCATTCTTGGGGGCCCAACGTGAGGCAGCTGCATCATTTGGTATAAGTACAATCCTACTGGAGAAATATATCACTAAACCAAGACACATAGAAGTCCAGGTAGCTCTTGTTATGTTTTGATAGACTGCTTGGTCCTTTCCATTTTTGTTTTATTGCTAGTTAGATTAATAGCTAACCTTAAGTAGTTGGGGGAAAGAATGAATTAAAAAAATCCCCCTAACTAGCTTGAGATTGAGACATATTAGTTGTAGTTGTTGTATTTTCCTGCCTTGCCCCTTTTCATACTTAATAAATATAATTCTAGTTTGCTTTCATTTATTTTGTTAGATATTTGGGGATAAACAAGGTAATATAATACATCTCTATGAGAGAGATTGTAGTGTGCAGCGAAGACACCAGAAGATAATAGAAGAAGCTCCAGCTGTAAGACTTTTTTGTTTCTATTTTCTATATTTCTCTTGAAGTGTCTTAAAAGGTTGACAAAACTTTGTTATCCGCAGCCTAACGTGAGCTCTGACTTCCGTTCCCATCTGGGTCAAGCAGCTGTATCTGCAGCTAAGGTCAGATGAATTTGTCTGTTTTTAGATTAGATAGTCTACTCGAAATTGTCAAGTTTATTGGTGGTTAGTTTTTAAATACCTTTACTTTTTCTTGTCGGAGACAGATTATCTGAAATCCAGAAAATTGTGTGCTCATCTTTAACTATCATAAAGCATTTATCGTGTAATGCATGTATACGAGTCCCATCAATTACTTTAAACATGACAGTGAGGAAATGGACCTTGGGTCTAATTCAACCCAAAAGTTAGCTCATGAGGTGACGATTGCCCAAGACCATATAAGGAGGCAAACAACTATAATTGTAGAGAAGTAGTATGAAAAAATGTGTATATATAATGAGCTCTAAGAGTTTATATATAAAGGAAATGAAACAAGTTGTGCTAAGCTAACTCCTAGAAGCTAGGAGCAGATAAACAATATGGAAACAAACTAACTGAATGATAAATTATTGTGAATAGGGAATTAAAGCCTAAAATAACTAAAGAGGACTCATCCTAATGCACAACAACTGCTGAGTAGTAGGACTCATCCAAATGTACAAGTGATGAGTAGTACATACACTACTATACCCCCCTCAAGTTAGGTGTGAACTTGTGAAGAGACACCACCTAACTTAGGAACCATGCTCTAGAAGGTGGGCTTGGACAATGGTTTGGTGAGTAGATCTATAAGTTGTTCAGTGGAGTGGACAAGCGAAAATCGGATTAGGCCATTGTGTACTTGGTTGTGAACAAAGTGAAGATCAAGCTCAAGGTGCTTCAGTTTGGTATGATGTACTAGATTTTTGGAATGTACGTGACCCCAAGGGTTATCACTAAGTACTATTGGAGCAGAGAGCAGTACATGAAGATCCTTGAGCAAGTGGGTGATCCAGTTCATTTAAGACAATGCAGAAGCTACCAGACGATACTCAGCCTCAGTGGAGGAGGAGCAGGAGTAGTAGTTTCTTACTAGAACACTAGGAAATAGGCGTTGTGCCTCGATAAAAAATGTAATCAGAGATCAAGCAATGTTATCAAAAGCAAAAAGCGCAATAAAACTCTAAGGTCTGGTGGGGTTTTAAGCACAAAGCGCAAATGAAGTGTGGGCTTTAATGAAAATAGGCTCAAATGGAGAAAAAAAAATACAAATATGTATATTAATCAAAGACTAATAATTATAAGCATGAACAAAAAATATATGGACAAAAAAATTGTTTTTTTAATGATAAAGTGAAATGTCAATTGTTTATTGTCGCATCTTCCGGAAACGCTCATTGGCAAGGAAAAGTATGGCTTAGAGCCTTGATGGCGATACTGAATTGCACATTAAGCGAGGCAAAACACTCAACACATTTTGAGCTTGCTTCAGGGCTTACATGCGCATTTGACAACATTGAGATCAAGTGGCTATCATTGATATCACCTGCCCAATCCACATCTACATAGGCATAGAGCGCAAGCAATTGTTGTGGGAAGTATGAATACCATACTTTATGTTTCTTTAGATATTGAAGGATACATTTAATTGCCTTCTAATAAACCATAGAAAGTGAGGTGTTGAACTGAGTAAGCATGTATACTGAATATATGATGTTAGGTCTGGTAAACAAAAGGTACTAAAGCTTATCAAGCACACTCCTATACTCGTTGCCATTAGTTTCGGAGGCTCCTCACCAACTTGTAGTGTTGCAGACATGCTCATGGGTGACTGAACACCTTTGTGTTCTTACAGCAGAATGTTATGTAACGCCACCTCCATATGCGTGGATCTATTGTGAAACAAACCGTTTTTGCATCCTTGTACCTCACTGCCAAGAAATAGTCCAGTAAACCAAGATATTTTATAAAAAACTCTTTGGAAAGAGAGGTACTTAACTTGTTGAATGAGTGTTTCGTTACGTCTGGTGAGTATGATGTCATCCACATATATCAAAATATAAATAGTAACTTCCAATTGTGTAGAACAAAAAAAAGAATTATCAGACTCAGCCATCTGGAACCCCATTTGAATCAAAGAATCGGTGGGTACTTCATACCAAGCCTTAGGAGATGAAGAACCTTGAGGTTGCGATTCGTAGATAGCCTTTTTGCATACGTCTTAACTACACTATTCCTTCTCAGAAAAACTCAAGTGAAGATGTCTTTGGAATAAATATCTGTAATTGTGTTCGTATGTCTGATTAATGCAAGAAATAGTATCGCGTCACAAAGGAGAAGTGGAAAAGTGTACACTTCTGGAGGGGCAGCATTTGGACAATTTTAAAGCTAGGAGGTAATATTACCAAACTGGGTGCATATCAGTTGGTAGCAGAAGGCAAAGGGTATGTTTAGGCAGTAACAGATGAAGGGCCTTTTTGTGTGTATTTTCCTTTCTGAAGAGCAGGAGGGATAAAGTTTTAGGGTAGAGATCCATGTGCAGATAATTCCTTGTTTTACAAATAAAACAATGTATTCTACGGCTAGCAGGGAAAAAATGGTCGTTGGCTTTATTGACTTGAAGTTCAGACTGTTAAAGCTTATATCTGCACTAGGGGATGGGATTAATGCTAGCTCAGCATAGTGTTATATGATAGTTCCAGTTCTTGTCTAAAACAAGGATGAAGCTTGATATAGATAGTAGTGAATTAAGAGCCATATTTGACTGCTGAGGTTAAGCTGCATCTTTGATTAGTTATTAGTTTATCTCCTTTTTTGCTAAGTAATTTCGTTATCTTTATTTTGTTAAGGAGATTTGAGTTTGAAAAGCATTCTACCACATTGCCATTAGATGACCAATAAAACGAATATCTCCATTTTCTCTCTCCATCGTATATTGATTTATTCCCCCCTCCCCTCTCGCTCGCTCTTGTGTGAAGTGTGATTGTAGTATTCAGTTCCTATACAGATTTTGTTATGATAAAGTTAATTCTTGATCAGTTAGTATCACTATCCTTCTGTTTGGAAGAGATGTTCTGTGGAAAACCCTCTCATATTAGGATCTGTTCCCTAGTGCTGTCTGCTGTCTGCTGTCTGTTGAAATCTTTTTTCAGTATTGTTCTCAATTGCTACTCCTGACCTGACAGCCCCTCCATTATGTTTGAAGGCAGTCAATTACCACAGTGCAGGAACTGTTGAGTTTATAGTTGATACACAATCTGGACAATTTCATTTTATGGAGATGAACACCCGTCTTCAGGTACTTTTGATTAGTCTATGCCCTTCCCTTCTTGTAGCAGTAGAGCAGAGGATATAATCACTCTCTGTCAGGTTGAGCATCCAGTTACAGAGATGATTGTTGGTCAAGATCTTGTAGAGTGGCAAATACGTGTTGCAAATGGGGAGCCTCTTCCCTTGACTCAGTCAGAGGTGCCATTTTCAGGTTTGAGTTTACACTGGTTAGCTTGCTTTACTGTTCTCTAATAGATTTATGCAAAGTGCTTGCTTAGTAGGATTTGCTGTTAGAAGCTAGAGTTATTTACCTAGATATACCAAGACCGCATACGATTCGATAGAACGATTCTTAATATATAATATTCCTTTTACTTCCCTGGAATGTAAAAATTTGCTTAGGATTTTATGGTCCCTGGATGGTAAATTTGAAAATTGCTTAGACTCAACGAAATTTAGTTCCATTACATACTGTAGCTTAAAAGTTTTGTTGACATTGCCCTTAAGTTAAAATTGGAGGTTGTCTCATATAATAGTGAGAATGGAGTAGAAAATATTTATAGATCTTTTCTATTTCACTTGTATTTTTGGTGTAAAGAGATCATAACATGTTGTAGGATAGCCAGTCAAACTTGGTGGTAAGTGATGGATGACTTGGGCAGAGTCATATGCACAGATTGTACTATACTTCTTTTTGCACCAACATGGATCTTTTTATGAAATTTCTTATCTTAAAAAAGGGATAAATACTTGAATCTGTAGAACAATCACTTGCACATAAGTTTAACTGATATGTCTGTTCTTTTTCAAATAAGATAAAACAGAAACTTATTTTAATGTCATAATATCGACAGTGACTCAAAGGGTTATCTGAAATTGAGAACCATTTACTGGAAGTGATGCCTTGAATCTTGATTAATATAATATCATCTTTGTAGCATAACTAGATCCAGTAATGCTCAATGAAAAGCATAACTTTTGGGTGGTAATGACATTTCTATAGTCTTCAACAACACACTCCAAATCGAGTACTTCGCTTGGTTGTTGGTTAGGAAGTGATTATTCATGTATTAAAACCAACATAACTAGTACCATGTTTGGTAGCATTTTAGTTGCTGTGTATAAAATTCAGCACACCAAGTACGGTGTTTGGTTACCTATTTACAAACTCACATAACTAATACATGTATTAGTTATGAGGGAACCTATGTGTTATTTATGCAGGGTAGAAGATAGGATAACTAATATATGAATAACTAAACCCCTGCATAAAAGGGCAGCTCCTATGAAAGGGTAAAAATAGAACTTGCATAAAATAATACATAAATTCCCTCATAACTAATCTCTATCCCTATGTTACTAATACGTGTACAACTCTAACCAGCAAGCAAATGGGATTTCTTTTTACCCCTTCCTAGGAGCTCCCCCTTTTATGCAGGGTTTAGATATCCATATATTAGTTATTCTATCTACTATTCTGCATAAAATTGTACATATATTTCCTCATAACTAATCTCTATCCCCTGCATTACTAATACATGTACAATTCTAACCAACAACCAAACGACCCCTTAACCCATGGAAAGAAACTGTGTTTCATTATAACAAAAAGTTCTTCTTCTTGTTTATGTAGTCAATGCATGGACATGGTTCAGGAAAATTTCCCATTTCAAACTTGGACTAGCACAATATGAGCTTAATATAATTTATCAGTGGAATTCATTCGTGAAAAATGTTCTCTAAAGTAAACTGCTGCAGGAAACTCTTATTACTGGCAACAAATATAGGAGTTTTAAGTTAATGTTAACCCTAAAAGCATATGGGAGAATTCGTAGATGCTAATGTTTGTCAGTTTGATGCCAGGTCATGCTTTTGAAGCCCGAATTTATGCTGAAAATGTTCCAAAAGGATTTCTTCCAGCAACTGGTGTTCTTCATCATTATTGTCCTGTTACAGCTACATCAGCAGGTGTGGATCCATACTATGATCATCTTATTCATGAAATGTTGCATTAGGCCTCCTTTAAGTGGGTTGCCACTGAGGAAACATGATAGAACCCTCAATTTCTCCAGAGGGATGCAAGATATTTTATCAGTTCTTTTAACTTTTTTACTATATCAACTACACTTTGTTCCTTGACTTGTGTAGATTGTTTTTCTAACTCTACTAGCATCAAATCTTAAATGTGAAACAAGTTTCCAAGTAAAAAGCATGACCATAGCTGCAAAATGTACCACCAGATGCATAACTGCTTATTTGGTGTTGAATAGGAATACCAGCACTTGCTACCCATTCTCACATTTCTGAAGAGTTGCTGTTACATATAAAAAATGAATTGCTATCTAAAAACTCCATCCACTCAGAAAAAATGTATGAATGGATTTCTGAGAGATCTATCAGCGTTTTTATGTCAAAATTGTTATATGGAGTCATTTGACTCAGAACTAAAATTAGGGCCTCTCCCCAGCTGGATTTCCTTTTACACTGCCTAGCCAAAAGCTCTTCAACTCCAGCTAGTAGTCAATTACTTCACGGCCTTTGAAGTATCAAGCTTGGTTGCTCAATTTGCTGACTGATAAAAAAAGGACAGCCTGGTGCCCGAAGCATCCCAGGTTCATGCAGGGTCTGGGGAAGGGCCGCACTGCCGCCTACCTGTTACACAAACATCAGTGGCTGATTCAACAGTTTTCTGACTGATACAATAACATATTTACTAAAGCTAGTTGCTATAGTTTAATGAAGTTCTGAGCCTAGCCCATAGAGGATTCTCTGCTTATCATCTATCAGTTTATTTGCTTTTCTGATTATGCAAATTGCTAACTATTGTTAAGCTGTATATTTTGCACTCGCATGACTTTAATACATAATTGCAGTTAGAGTTGAGACTGGAGTGGAGGAAGGGGACACAGTAAGCATGCATTATGATCCCATGATTGCAAAGCTAGTAGTATGGGGACAGGACCGCCTTTCAGC